>JAVSBV010116702.1:0-20139 GCA_033117975.1 Parotocinclus spilosoma
GTTGCTTTGAGACAATACTCTATTGTAAAAGGCGCTATATAAATAAAACTGAATTGAATTGAATTGAATTGAATTGAGGAACTTGGGTACAAACAAAATTGTCCATGGAACCTTAACCTGGTGCAGCAGTTCACAAACATTTACTGCAGTGCCCTGCTTGAATAGCAATGACAAATCACCTGTACAGTAAAATTATTACAATTGTAATTGCTTTGTATTTTTCATTTGAACTCTGTTACAGTATTCAACCGCCTTGATCCATGCTCTCCCTAGGGAATCCACCCCCTACTTTAAGAACCTCTGACTGGTACATCCAGTGAAATAAGGCGACTTTAGTGGGAGGAAGCCAGAGTACCTGGAGTAAACCCACACAGACACAGAAAAGACTTAACCCTAATTCATTTGGCCTTTTTGGCTTTTAAAACGAAAGTTGCATTTTCTTTGTAAAAGCAGTGGTTACACTAGGTCAAGTTAGGTGCAGTTAGCCAACCTTGGCTAGGGATATGGCAGAGAGAATGAGGAAGCATTGGAGAGGAACACTACAAACGTTACTTCTGCTTTAGGGGAGAAGGAGGAATAAGAAAATAGAAAGTTTGCGGGTTTGTCATATTCCTAGCTTAAGAAACTGGTAAGTGTTATTTAAATCAGCATGTTTATGGCTATAGAAGTAGCATATTCTAAATTTTGGTACTACTATATAAAGCCCCGCCCCTTCAAGCTTATGTATTCAAAGCAATTTGATGCAACTTTACCAAATGTTAATTCAGCACAACATTTTGCTTAAAATAATGATTTATTATTTAAATCCTCCTTTATAAGGATCAGTAAAATGTTCTCATCGGGCCTTTCAATCTTTGTAATGACATTTGGTTCCCACAATGATATAAACACACACACACACACACACACACATACACACACACACATAGCATAAGTACCGGTTAGCGTTAGCTGATTAACGTTTTAACTATCCAGTCAATGTCTGTTCACTTTAATGACTGAGATCACAACAATTAATATAAATTATCATAGATTTTTTGTCAGACGTTGCAGCCATTCGTAAGTGTATGAGCCTGTCTTATTGTAAGTAGCATTCCTTTTGTCTACCCCACTACCTGTATTCTCTCTCACCTATAACTTTATACATTGGTTCACATTCACCGGTTAAGACTTTGTTTCATCTGGCGGATCTTCTGTGTTGTGTTTTTGGCCTCAGGTTCATCCTACCTTCCTTTAAAGTGTTATGCCTTTCAGCATCATGTTAAATGAGATCATAAGAGCACATTACTGTATTTTCTTTAATTACTGTGAATTTTAATAAATTAAACACGTTGGGCTTGTATTTTCGACAATATCTTTGACACATGTCCATATTGCTCATGTTGCTTTCTTGAGAAAATACACTGTATATTACAGTAGCATAAAAAGATTGTATATGACTACGACTTTTCAACATAATGTTGTCATTTATCGGTGTATAAATGTATTCGTTTCTGTTATAATACCACCTTCTCCATAAATGTAAATAAATAAGAACATTCAATTTTATGTATTGTAAATTAGTTTTGTTTTTCCAGAAAGCACAAACATCAGAGGAGCCACAGTTAGCACTAACAAATCCTGACAGATCACAGCAATCATTGTATAAAGTTGGCTTGTGGAGTAAAAAACAAGAACGTATCATTTAGTTATGGGTATGCAAAATATAAGCAAAAGCTCAGTCTTGAAAAATTGCACTCTATAAGTGCGACAACACCCACTAAAATGCCCCAAGATCAGATTTAATAGCCTTCCAGTATTTTTTTCTCCTCTGCCTTGTTTGTTATTTTGTTTTATTAGGATGGTTTGTTGTGCTTTTATCTGTTACATACAACTTTGATTATCTTCAGTCCCAGGCTCAAGGCTAATGATGCAAACAAGCGTTGGATCTAGTAGCCGTCTGTTACCTGCATTTCCCTCATCAGTAATATCTTCAGAGACCAATGTCCTCTTCTTTCTCCCGGCATTTAATCTTCTCAGCTCATTCTGCGGGCAGCATTGGGAGAGATTGATGACAGTGATAAAAGCGGTGACTTTGTGGGTGTGTTAATTATTATTCATGTAATCACATACAACATAGGCAGGGCAGGATTTACAGCAGAAAGGCATGACGGCGGGTCTGAAACTGGGGTAATTTGCAATTGCACTCTTCTCTCCTACAGTATTTCACTCCCCCTTACTGTGCACCAGGATAGGTCTATGTCTGCCAAAGCACCTGAGCTTAAGCAGGCCAGCTAGTCCCATTTTCAACATCTCTCTCTTTCTCTCTGTGGGTTTCCCATCAAATATTTCATACCTATGTACCTGTACTGTGCACCTGCTGTTTGGCAGACCATAAACTTTAGAAGCAATACATTTTATGACTTGATATAGTGCAACAAATACATAGTTCTGCAGCACACTTGGTGATCCACACTTCCAAATTCTTCCTCCAGCGATAAGATATCATGGCTTTATCAACTGAAATGGATTAGGGGTTCAGCAGTTTAGGTAAAACACTGCAGGGAAAAACACCAGTGTTTAAATCCAACCCATGCCAAGATTCCACAGAGCAATGCTCTTAACCAACATTTACTTGGATTGTAAGACTGAATCAGTTGTAAATTGCTTTGCAAGAAAAGGGGTTAAAGAAAAGGTTAAAAAAAATTATGTGCATTTTTAGCTTGTACAAAGCAAGGCGGCATTACATGAAAATGAAGAGTTCTGCACACTAGGGTAACTGACAAATTTCAGCTTACAAAGCTCATGACACAAAGGTCTACCAGGGACAGTACATGATTCAGATACAGAATAGATGGAGATCACCTAATGGATTCTTTTGAAACAGATCTTCACGGCTGATGAAAGCCTTCCTCATCAGACTTGCTAAACCCTCTCATCACATCCACACACATTTGCCACCTCTCCAGCTCCTTTCAATGACCCTCTTATAAGAGGAATGAAGAATTTCATCGAATGTCTGTATTGTTAATCTCCATAATGTACCTCCTGGTCCTTTCTGTGGCTAGGCTTTAACCCTATAGTCTGCACACTAGATTTTTACCTCTTTAGTGCTACATGAATAGTGCCCTCTTGTGGAAGCCATACATCACAGTATTATCCAATTACACAGCTGCCCTAATATTGAAAGGTATGGGGACACATCAGGCACACTGTTCAGTAATTAGATTTCCTCTTTCTTTCTAGAAACTGATTTCTGGCTAACCCTGGGTTATGGGTGTACCACAGCTCGAAGGGTGAACAGAAAAACGTTCAGCTTGCTGCCAGCAATGACCTGTGAGCAAAGCATTCGTAAATAATGTAGCCTGATCTCTTGAAAGGATATGTGACACAGCACAGTTTAGTCAACAAGGAAACGACCAGGTCATGCACATTCTCAGAAAAAGATTAAATGGAGACAGGATGAAAGAAGAAAAAAGAGGCATGAAGACCAGAAAATGAGGTGAAAGCTGGGAAAGGCAAAATAAATGAAAATGCAATATGAATATAGAGACAAGAAGTATGGAAAGTAGAAACAAAGGCTACATAGAGTACAATACAACAGGATGAAGAAGAACCCATTGGAGGGATTAATTTAACCCTGGTTGAAGCTCTGTAATGGCTCAGGGGGTTAAAGAGCAAAGTGTGATGGATACAATCTCATTAGAATGGGCACGTCAGGCCCCAATTTCCTGAACATGTTCTGCCTTTATTAATGTCAGGAGCAGCAGGTAGTCAATTGCATTAGGGCTTCGATCACTGCCTGTGCTATGCTCCAATGACAAAACATCAAGCAAGGGCATTTTCTGCAAGAGATAATTGTGAACATTAGACAGCAAATTACAAGCGCATCACAGTTTAAAATTAGCAGAGAAATTACCTCAAAGCTATAGTGCCAGCCCTCCAGGGTCTGGTAGTTATAACTTTATGCTCCCAGAAAACTGTTTTAGGTACAATTCATATATATTCTCCCCAGTGAACAGAAGGCACAGGCATAAGTGTGCCCACTGCAATGCAGGGCTGACAAGGGTCACTGTTGAAGCATTGCACTGTTGCAGATCTCCCGTCTCTCAAACAAGCAGTTGTGCAGAAGGATCCATACTGCAGCAAGACCATGACCCAAAACACACCTCAGAGCTTTGCTACAACTACTTGAAGGCTATAAAAGATCACAGAGTGCTATCATACCACAGCTGACCCAAACCCCATACAGTATACAGGTAATTGAAGACAGAAAAAGCCAAGAATTCACTCCTGACAAACCCTGTGATTGGCTGCTATTCCCATGCCCATTGCCCAATCAATTCTCTTGATTGTACTTTATAGTCCCTAGTTCAGTGTTTTATTAATTCCTGATTGAAAATTATAGCTGTACAGGCCACAAAACCTCAGTTTAGACATCTGTTTGTATATATGTCTGTGATCTGATTATTATTAAGCATATACATCCCCTTAACCCAGGTATCTTAGCTATTATAATACAGCAGTTGTAATGGCATGGGTAGCTTTATTACCCACCAAGATTTATTAAACATATGAAGCATCAACATTAACAGACTGAGTAATGTTTATCTGGTGTTGGACTCCTCAAAAGCATCAAAATGATGATTATCGTGAAGAGCGTGTCTTATCATTCAGGTGAATTACGTGCACTGAATCTGAGCTCTGAAGCAGAGCTCTGATGAACAGTTGCACATCAGTTTTATTTGCAAGTTAGTTTCAGTTTGTGGCACTGAGCTGACACACTGCAGCAGAAGAAAGAAACGGAATAAGAAGAGGAAGAAGGGGAAAAAAAAAACTGCCTTTGCAGCGCAGCCACCAGCGTTAAGTGTGCTAGTTTCTTGTGCACATTTCACAGTTCCTGAAGGCTTCCCCTGGCTTTCTTCTAAAATACATGCCTGCATTGTAAATACAACAGGAAATATGTAGTGCTGTCAAACACTGCATATATGTGTGTGTGAGAGAGAGAGAAAGAGAGAGAAACATGACATGGCTACAGATTATTTCGGCTAATCAGCATTTTTAAAGACATTTATGCATAATACTGCATATTTATATTAAATCTCAAGTGTCTCCTGTGATTATTTCTTAGGTAGGTTGTATTTGCATCACATATTATTCAATAACAAATCAAGTTTTAAGCATTTTCTACATCACATAACCAACTACATACATAAAAAAAATTGTACAAATGTTGTGTTTAAATTCAAAACAAATCGCATGGCATGCAGTTTCACATAATGTATCATGGCCATTAAGCATATTGGTCTTTATGTAATACTTGTGTGAGGTTTGCACACTTTAACCAGGTGAGGGATTCAATACAGGATTTTCATGCAGACATGACATGTGATCTATCAATACACAACTGGGAGGCAATGGACTCTCATGTACAGTCAGGCAAAAGGCAAATATCCTGTTGTGTACTATATAACTTTTCTGCAATCATAACCAAGGTTGTTAATGTTGTGTGAAAAATTGTGTGAAACACTTGTTTGTATGTGCATTTGCTGCATTTGCTAAGATTACAAAATAATCCGATAAATTTACTAGCCACATTCAGAAACATGAGCAGTCTACCAGTAGCTAACAAAGCAGAAGCTAAAGTTTGATTAAAGCATTTATTTCCTGAAAAAGAAAGAAATATGCTCACTGCTTTACCAATACTGAACTATTAAGTGTACAAAAAGTACAGGTCACCCTACAATCATAGTTTCTGAATACTGTAAAATAAAAGTATTTTATCCTGTGTAGAAAAATGCTAAATTCTACATTGTTTATTTTCTAAATGAAAATGAACTAGCACAACCTCTGCAGCGAACAACATAACATTAAATAATATATAATGGCTTTTTCCAAAGACCATTCTCAGAGCTACTGTTGACATGCATTGTTTCAGGTCTGGTATAACTGCAGGAACCTTGAAATGTCCTGCCTTTCTGCTACCTTATGTAAATGGAAAGTGCTTGTGAGGACAGCGCAGGCGGCGGGTGCACATTAAGGCATTGTGCTACAATGCAGAAACTGTCTTACTGAGACAGAGAATGGCTGTTAAATCTACATGTTTTACAGCACTTGTCACCTGACTTGATGGCTTTGCATTTACTTCTGCAGGTGTGAGGAGACGTAAAGCGTGAATTCCACATATTTAATAATGCGGCCCACAAATCATCAGCGGGAACATGTACCGCTGTGGTTCCACACAAAGCCTGAAGTTCCGACGATGGAAAGCAAGTGGCAGCCACTGGAACAACTTCATTTTCAAGGTCTTGCATTTTTAAATCTGGACCTATAAACGTGTTCATCCAGCTATTCACCTGTCAGCAACTGAATGCAAACCAATCTTCTACAAAGTCGCCAAGCATGTGATTTAAGTTCCTTAAAATCAATAACGCATTTAGAGAACCTTATTTCTACCAATATAGCATTGCAAGTCTCTGCACCAGACTTTCAGGCTTTCTCACATTAATAGAGGCGCTGTTGTACAAGGTAAAAGGTAAGGTAAAATACAGTTATTTAAACTCCAAGTTGCTCTGCAAAAATACATCTTAGCTAGGTTTTTGCTGTTTCAACAGCAAATACCTGTGAGTAATGTAGCATAAGCATCTTAATATAAAGCTAGATTACATATGCCAATTTTTCTGCTAAATACAAACAACATACCGTAGATGCTTAATAAAATCTACATCAAAAATCTACATCACTGTTGGGTTTTATTGTTATTTCAACCACATACGCAGAACACAGTGAAACAAAACAATGTTGCTCCAGGACCTACATTGCTACAAAGCGACATACTGTACAACCACAGAGGACAACACAGTACTAATACTAACAAAAAAATATTAAAGTGAATGTGTGCAACATGTGCAAAATAGTGTGGTGAGTACAAAACAGTGCAACAAAACAGAGCAGTGCAGTACAAAAACATATAGTGTAAAAATTACTTGTACTTACTTCTACTTTAAGGTAAGTATGTTAGCATATCTTATATCATATTGTGGACATTCTTAGCAGAAGGTGTTTTAGTCCAGTCTCTGGTAATTGAGGAGTTTGGCTTGTGGAAAGTAACTGTTACACAGTCTGGTTGTGAGGGCCGCAGTGCTCCAGTTTTTCTTTTCAGATGGCAGGAGTGTGAAGAGTAAGTGTGACGAATGTGTGGTGTTTTATAATATCCCAAAACCATTAAAAACACCTGGCCAAATGTATGTAAGTACTGTTTGTCAGATCATTAGAGCTTCACCCAAACTCTCTAGAAGCCAACTGGCAGCACATGTTAGTCAACAATACCAATCCAGGCTATTGCAGGGAACCTGCTCACACTTTTTGAGACAACCATTGATCTCAGCGCATAAGGAGGAAACTGGAATACGCAGAGAAAACCCACACAGACACAGCAAAAAAAATCAAAACTCACATAGGCAGCTGCTGAGTCTCTGGAGCTGTGCGACAGCAGCGCTAACCACTACATCAGCATGCTGCCCACACAAAACACCTCATAGAAGGAAACTAAAGTGCAATTAAATTGTTGGCACAGCAGGGGGGAGCCATTACTGCTTCGTTGATAAAAGTAATTGCTGTTAAATACCATCATGTAAGCATGGTTAAATTGGTGTGTAATTATACGCAAAAGTTTGAGTTGATAAAACATGCACTTTAGGATTTTACACGCAATTTACACACAGTTTCGACCATTTGACTATTATGCCGCTTTGATGAATGAAGCCCATATGTGTATAGTCACATTCATTTTGCATGGTACATTAACAAATTGTTTGAAAAGTCATTTAATCTTTGTCATTGTCATGGATCTTTGTTTTTGTTTTATATTGTGTACTACATGCAAACCAGTAATGCTTGACAAACACCATACTGATCCACAGATCCTGAGTTCAGTCCCGACTTCTAACTTTGTGTATATTTACTTTGGGTATTCTACTTCAGATTGGTGCGTAACCTTTTAACAGGCAAATAACTGAAAATAAACTCAAATACGCGAGGAGCGCGAACGAGAATAAATCGCGAGGAGCGCCGAAGCACCAGAGGGCGAGCGTGAGCTCTAAAACGAAGAAGTCAGACCGGGAGTGTTCTATTCAGAACAAACTCCCGGCTATAGTGAGGCTAGGTAGGTGCCGACGACCGAAGAGCCCGAGCTCTGACCATGCGAGAAGGGGAAACGGGAACGGGGAAAACCCTCAAAGTGCCCCTAATAAACTAAATGCCTCGGGGGTTACCCGCCCATACCAGTCCATCGGCACTAATAAGCCCCCGGACTTTACCACTATCTCTAGGGAACGCGGAAGGGCGCAAGGGCGCCGGTGGTCAGACACGCGAACCGAACGCCGATGGAACCCCATTGGAATAATGATGACCTGGCCCAGAAATGCGACAAAAACCATGCCTTTATAGGACGCGAAGTAGCTGTTCGGGATCTGGACATAATTTAGATAGTGTATGTAAAGCCGTCCCACCGATGGCTCTGTAATGGCGACTGGCGAGGATGGCCGAACGCACCAGGGGAAGGTAGGAACCCTTATATAAATTGAGGAGGAATTGTATATACTTAACTCAACTTTACCCACATTTCAAAATGGTTATCTGACTGACTTTTTGGTATCTTTTACAGGATATCAAAACATCACATGAGTCTTAATCCAGACATACTGAACTAGCTTGAGCTTGTCTTCAATATCTTGCGTAATACCTCCATTACTTACCTCCGTAAGACCATTTGGGCTTTGGTAGTATCTTCTCCTTGTATGTATTTTTGTCAACTTATCTTTAAGCTCTTAATACACTGTTTACAAAAATTTAAAGATATTTCTAAATTAAAAATCCCTTTATTAAATATCCCATTATTTTGTGAGCAGTGTATTTATTATATGTGCCCTCAGCATCAAAATAAGATCTTGCTTGTTAGTCTTTGTGTATCATAGTTTCTAGTCTGGTAATGAAGACTTGCATATCATTAATTTATTGCTTTGTGTCCCCTTGAACTATTTGAATGTTTCTTAAGTCGCTCTGGATATGAATAACTTGGCTTGGTCAAATTTTCTTTTCCTACATTTTTACTTTACCTTTTATTCTACTGGTCAGAGTTTTCCAAAGCTGACATATGGATCATCTGTAGCTGTCTTCTAGGAAATTGCCATCTTAAGTCTTCATTAGGCAATGGATATTGTCAGTCCCTGTGGAGAAAGTGCTGGTCGATTGTGTTCGGCTGTAAGAGGAGTGACAGCGTGCAAAAAAGAGTGTCAGCAGTGAGGCAGCTGAAGGAGGCAGGCAGGCATTTGACATTGAGATGATAATGGATGACATTCATGATGGTGCTGTCTAAACCCCGCTGCTGTCACTGAGCTTCAGTTGTCCATCTGACATGGCTGCCACTCATGGGCTTACATGTCTTTCATTATTAAATAAGTTGATCTACCTATTGTGAGATGTTTTGTTATTAATGCTGACCCTTGACACTATTTGGTATCGCATTGACCATCGGTTTAGAGTAGCCATTCAACATTGATAGCACTGGTGAAAACGCAATTGGACTGTAAAGTGGGTAAATTGTCCTGCATCAGTTACATAGGTTAAGGCTTCATATAAAAACAATCAAGAAATGGGCATGCACAGCAACAACTAAACTAGAGAGGTATAAAATATTGTTTCTCCTCAGGTCAAGCTTCCTCTGAACAAAGCTTTGGTGACAAAACTGATTTGGTTTTCTCAAGTAGCCACACATAACCTAATTTCACCAAATCTAATGTTTAGCTGGATAGTAAAAAGCAAGGTCACGGAATTGACCTGGTGAAGGGCGTGTGTCAGGATGATGTGGACTGGAGAGTGAGATCAACCTACATGGCTCCCCACTGTCCCACTCACCCCACCTATAATTACCATCACTCTGCTTTGCTTCTTGTCTGGCCTTTTCATGAACCTGGTGATTCACAGATCCTGTTTGTCTGACTGTCCCTAGTCTAGTCTCTGTGATCTTCTCTCCATGCCTAGTAAGTTTCTGTGTTTAGTTAGTTCTGGCCTTATTATCTGATTGGTTGAAAAGAGTTCTCACCATGACGATATTTGCCATATTACAGCACGGCTTTTCAGAACAAATCACTCTGCTAACTTTTTGTACTCTCTTGCTTACTTAGCATTCTCATTTGTTGAAGCGCAGGTTACATTGGCATTGTTTGTTAGTGTAAGCATTACCTGTGTTTTTTGGGTTATGTCTCTGTTTGTAGTAACATTTTGCATCAATGTTAATATCCGAGGAAAAATTTACTATTTGACAGTAAAACCATAAAGTGGCAAAATTACTATTCAAATAGTTTCACAAAACTGTGAAATAATGTATGGTCAGTTTAACTGTACTATGAAATTTGACAGCAGAACCAAAATAGTGGCCAAAATACCATAAACAATTAATAGCAGAACTGTGGACTTTATGGTGAAACTGCTAACTGTCAGTTTGTTTAGCACTGGTAACTCTTTCAATGAGCATTGTGTGTCAGTACTGTAGCTCTTTGGATTAGCACTGGGTTCCTGAGTTAGTGTGGTCAGTGTGTTTATCATTATAGCTCTGTTTGCTTTCGAATTTTATATCAATGTTACAATTGTATGTGTTTAGCATTATAGCTTTTGAATTAGCACTAGGTGTATGTTAGGATCACCGGTCTAATTAGCACTGTCAGTTTGTATTAGCACATCTTTGTGTTCTTAAGCCTAGCACCCTAGCCTTCCTGTTATGATTGTCTTTACTCTGTCTTGTGTAAATGAAATGCACAGTGTGACACTATTTAAATATAGTCAGTTATACTGGTTCAAGCATCACCTGAAAACAAAATGAGCTACAAAACATCATGGATTGGGTTTCATTAATTGATTAAGCTCACAATGTACAATCATTGTTAATTTGTTATTATTTAACATTACTATTGGAATCAATGGTCATTTTAGTGACAACCACAAGGTTATCTCAAGACTAGTCACATATATACACTCAGGTCAATGCTAATGTAGAGTAACCTACAGTAACCTCAGTTAACCTAACACACATGTCTTTGGACTGTGGGAGGAAATCAGAGTACCCAGAGTAAACTCACGCAGACACGGGGCAGACATGCAGACTCCACACAGAAATGACCCAGGCCGCTCCACCAGGGGACTGAACCCGTGACCTTCTTACTGTCAAGCGATGGTGCTACCCACCAAGCCACCATACAGCCTACTATGTACAATGTAAAGCATTGATTGGACTGGTGCTTAGCATGCCACTATTAAGAACACACATATCACTGTCTAATATCTTTTCCTTTGTCAGTTTGCATAGCTTGTTTAGTGTGACAGGGGGAGGTAATTAGCCTGTTCCTTTCTCTCCTTCTTTTAATCCAGGCTTATAGATCTGGCACTTGTTGAGGCAGTTTCTGGTATAATCCTTATCGGAGATGTGAAGCCAGACACCTGGATACTGCTGTTTCCAGCATAGAGTGTCTGTAGTGTAAATAACAGATGGAGAGAACATCATAACAAATTTTCTTTTATTCATACAACAAAGATTTAAAAGTCTAACCAGCATTTTGCCACATGACCATGCCAAAATGAAATCAATATAATTGTGACCCGAACAGAGCATAGTATTTCTGCTAAAATAGGTGCGGATAGCTTGCCTGCATTCATTTTTTCAGTTAGTTCAGTATCTTTGTTGGCTGTATAAAGAACATGTGAATATATACCATTGAAAATACCATTGAAATAACAGCACAAATGTGTACAGAGATAAACATAGGTGCTGAAACAGTGATGTGCAGTGATGTCTAGACCTATCATTATTCAAATACAAATATTATGATTACTTAAAGCTACCATATTTATTTAGTCTCTTTACATCAACAAACACTACGTTCCTGGTAGAGAGTGCACTGATATCATGAATAGGCTTACAAAAAACTTGGGATATTCATTTTTAAATTTTTAAATCCAATTTATGTGAGCCATTTATTTTCTGTACAGTATCTAATTTGTAATGATTGCAGAGGTGGTAGAGCATAGTCCAGGGTCTTAACCAACCAACACTCCCCATTTTACAGAATGTGGAAGGAATAACTATAGTTCACAAGTCATTTTTATGAAAACAGAGCATCCAATAGACATGAGAGCCTTGTAATTCACACATGTTCTGTTAAGTCATTAACAAGTGTCTTAGTAATTTTTAACACCTTGTTGGCCCTCTCTTTCAAAACACTTTAAGCTATAATTAATCCGGCAACTAAAATCTTGTCAAGCCTTTCGACTGTATATTTTCATGCACTCTTATTATAGTACTTAAGTCTTTTTATATCTCAACTATTTATATTTCCTAAGAAGAACTTCTCAACACTATAGGATCAGTACTGAAATATTGTAAGACAAAATGCCGGCAAGAAGGATCTTGCTTGACAATTCAGTCATCTCGTGTAAGCAGATCTGTAAAGCAGAGACTGTAAAGTGCTGAGCAAGCCAAATCCTTATGGAGAGTAAAGTCTACCTGTTTTTATGCCATGATTAAAATGCACTGCTGAGTCGTTTTCTGGTTCTTTAGTCAAGCATCAATGGGAAATAATGTTGCTCAAAGCTCCAAGGGTGCGGCAAGGGAAGAAGAAACAAAAAAAAAAACAAGTGAGGTAGTGTGATACGGCTTGCCATCGAGATGCAATTACTCCGCTGACATTTAGCTCCCCTGTTTCTGAAGACTGCTGTCAGATGGAGCAGTGCCGAAAGGAGCTCATCGCAGAGCCATTTTCACAAAACAGATGACAATGCCAAGCCCAAGCAAGAGCAGACTGAAAGAAAATAGCAGTACTCACACATATCATGCCAGAAGATCAGAACGAGGAGGACCCTGGTTCAAAACAACTAAACATGTTTATTTAGCGATCATGCAAGCGCAATTTAGTGGTACAACACCTACATTGTTTGCTGTTTTTTCTGTTTGTGGTATGTAGTCCCTTAATTTCATTGGTGCAATGGTAATATGTATGCATTGAAATTAAAGACAGAATGAATCATCTCAATAAAAACTACCTAATATTAGATAGACAGGGTACCAATCCGTCATATATCGCATACACTTATGGATACAATTGGGCACTTTTTAACACACACTAAACTGTGGTGGGAAACTGGAGTACCAGGAGAAAACCCACGCAAATACTGGGAGGACCGAGGTCATTCTACCTGGGATTGCACCTAGTGCATTTTTGCTGTTAGGTGACATCATAACTAAGCCACTTTAACGAATATATTTTAAGCATTAGTAAGTGAATCACAAGATCCATTACTGAAAGCAAGTATTCAAACATTCTTTTCTTTTCTGCTTAATTCTGGTCCGGGTCACTTAAAAAGGGACAGTGTGCAAGGCAGGGACACCTCTAGCCAGGGTGCCAATCCATAAAGTCAAATGATCAAACTGGGTACGTTGAATCTGTGCAGTGATCTGTGTGGAAAAAATCATACACAGGCCGCTATCAGGTAAGTTTCCCAATAACTCTAATATTAATCTTAATTTACCATTATGTTTAATTAATTAATTAATAATTTACCTTAAATGCTAGTTTTGTAAGGATTTCCCAAAAGCCTCCACTATTAAATTACACAAGGGTGGCACAGTGATTAGCACAGTTGCCTCACAGCTCCAGCATTCCTGGTTCGGATTCGGATTGTATGGAGTTTGCATGTCCTCCTTGTGAGTTTACTTTGGGTGCTCTGCTTTCTTCCCACAGTCCAAAGACATGCATTAGGTGAATTAATGAATACACTAAATTTGACATCTGGATTTGTATGGCTAGTACATTTAGTAATAGCCATTTATCCTAAAACCAGTGTTAAATACACCAAGTTAACAAACAAATAAAAGTTTGTTTCAAAATTATTAAGAACTGGTATGTAATAGTATCTGATATCTGATATTTAGTCATTTTAATGACTGGTATAAAATGTTTTGTTTCATATGACAGAAATGATTAAAACACTGGAATGAAATACTTACAGTATGCTCGGAATTCAAATAGCAACCTTCACAGTATGAGTAATACTAAACGCTGCACCATGATGTTAATTATTACTAGGAACATGTACTCCCCCCAAAAATAAATTGCAATTCATGTTTTTATATAGGTTATGTACTGTATGCTCTGTTGCCATGCACCAGTGAATTTTCTCATTGGAAAATTGAAGGCCTCTATCTGTTTTGAGGTAAAACTGGATGTGACCTCTAAGTTAAGAAGTACTTAGATAATTATAAATGGGTTAGAATTAAAATTTCTAATTTAAGAATGATCATGAAGAACTATTGTATGGTAGGACATACCACATTCACAATGTTAAGTGGTAGGTTACATTTACGGCATATAGCAGATGCCAAAAGCCAAAGCCACTTACAACTGATACAGTCTTACATTTCAAGTAACCTGGGATAGGGGCCTTGCTTAAGGACCCAATTGTGGCAGCTTTTTTGGCAGAGGTGAGATTAGTTGGGGATATGAACGTTTTGTTAAACTGACCTGGGCTTGTTTAAGGACATATTCTATCTTACTTTTTCACTTGCAGCATGATCATGTAAATGACCGTGTGAGCTACATTTCTCATGAGCAGCCGAGTTTCCTACATATTTAGTGACAAATAAATAATTTATAATCTTTTGATCAATTCCTAGCACTGATCCAGAAGCTGCAATTACTCACTGATACAACTGACCGAGTCCTAACAACTCACTTTTAATCCAGAAGCTGAACTGCAGCCACAACAGAGCAAATTAAATTAGTCTTGTTTGATTCTTCAATTCGGTCCAATAATGTGGAAAAAAACTATGTATCATTAGATTTGTCAGATTGATTTCTTAGCTCAGGACAGAGGTGAAGCGGACAAATCAGCCATTTGAAATGCCCAGATGGCTTTGCATGGCGAAATTGTTTTTTATGCATCTTGACTTGCAAGGCTATGGTGGGTTATCCAGTTGTTCCACTGTTCAGTGGAAAATGCCTTTCAATCCATCTACCTCACATTATATTATACCTGTTATACAGGAGAAAATATTTGCATAATGGGTTTTGTCAAAGTGGTTGTGATCAAATGTGTGGATAAAATGAGGCAATTAAAGAGTTTTAAAAAACATACAATTTGAAGGCATTTTAAAAAGGTAGGTGGGTGAGGAGTATTTAACAAGTATAAAATCGAGGCATTTAAAAATGTATAGACGTAATTGGACATTGCAAAATGTACTGTAGACAATTTTCTCTATATGCCTATGCATAAAAAAGTACTTGAAAAAAAGTGCTGGGGACAAAATGAAGCATTTTAAAAAGTGGTGTGGCAAAACTTAACATTTTGTGGCGAGACAAAATTAAGCATTAAAAACCATGCATCCATGAGAACAAAATAAGGCATTTCAAAAGTGATGGAATGAAAGTAAGCATTTTAAAAGGGACAATGGCTCAAAACCTGGCATTTAAAAATATAAATGCTTACTTAAAATTGCTTATTAAGCATTTAAAAAGCGACTGCACAAAACCAAAAAGTGATAGGAAATTTAACAGCACAAAACAGCATTTTAAAAGTCATAGAGACCAAATCAAGCATTTTGAAGCTGGTGCCCAGAATGCGGCACAGGGCAGGAACAGCCCTAGGCAGCCAAATCCATCACAGACACATACACTCAGACACACATTCACACAATAAGGGCATTTTGGAAACAAAAAATAACCTAACAAACACGTTTAAAATGCTGTTGGAAACTGAAGTACCCTGAGAAAACCCATGGAAGCACAGATAAGCCGTGTAGACTCCACACAGTCTAGGACCAGGGTCAGGATCAAAACAGAGATCACAAAGCCTTGGGGCAGCAGTGCCAACCAGTGCAACACTGTGCTGCCCAGGACACCACCAGTAGTTATTAAAAAGGAATGGCACAAAATGAAACATAAGCAAAACACAAGGTTTGAGTTCCGACAGTGCCTTTTGGTGAAGTTGTATATCCCTGGCAGAAACAATTGGCTGTGACTGACTGTAGGGAGGCGGGTCAGGGGAACAACCCCCAAACTGGCATTGTGTAATTGGAACCAGAGAAAGTTATGGGACAACATCACATATATATATAAAAGTAGCATGGACAAAAACAGACTCTGCTGGGCACATGCCCTTAATGTAAATGATGCCTGAATAAATATTTATCAGATCAGATGTATCATATTAAACTGTAAAGTGCCTTCCTTTAGGATGTATTATTCATACTAAATTCACACTACAGTGATGAATTAACCCTTACAGTCTTGATGCTTGTCACACTGGGCAGAGCTGTTTTTGCACAGTAGGTGTTAATTTAATCATTCTGCTCTGCATGCCGCCATTAGTGAGGGCGATGATGATCCTTTGATGAACACGATAAAAATGAAATTACGAGGAGCAAGCAAACAGTATATTTTAACTTTCCCTGGGTGATGGGTGTGTCAGTATGTCATCTTACCTCATTCTGCCTTCCAGTCAAGACACATTTCTACTGTCAGTGATAATGATCATATATCGTTAGTGTTTTTTATAGAGCATATACTGAATCTAAATATAGCTTGAGTAAGCTTAAGTGTTAACGCTACCCGGTCATGTTTATTAGTACCACTACCATAGTAGATCTTCAGTAACAATATCCTATATATCCCTGCTTGATAATGCATATTATTAACACGCAATGACCTTGGGAGTGCCACTTTATAGAGGGTTGTTTGTATCAGCAGAATTCCAATGACAAATGAGATGGGGGATTGGAAGAGTTGGTCCACCTGCATGCACACTGCATTTTCCTCTGTCCTCTATTAAAAGACTCCCATGTTTCACCAAAATCCAATCTTTTTCCCTCCACCTCATTCAAATGAGACAGCCAGAAAAGCAAAGGGACTTCCATAAGCCAGGAATCGATGGCAGGTTGGCAAGGCATTGGTAAAAAAAAATAATAATAACTTCAATATTGAGAAGTGTACATAATTCATGTTGTTTTTCACCCAGGCTCCCTGCTTATGCTGCAAAATGCTCCTGATTTTTTTTGTACCTCCACATTAGTGCATTAGTGCACCTTCAGAACATTACAAGTTCCCTGTGCTCTTAATAGTTAGGCGCTAAATTGTGCACCAACCATTTGCGACCAGAATAATGATCCTCGAGGAAAACACACCTCAGGCTGGGCTATCGCTGGGGATCAATGCATAATGCGCAGAATAATATTTCAGTTAGTGTAGCTTTTTCTCACTGACTGCTGTTTAATAATATGTAGTGAGTTAGTTAGTAGATCTTCATAATGCAGGTACATTAAAACAATACAGATAATCAGTTGTGGAAACTCCATGGACCATATAGTGTCTTCTTCTTAGTTATTTGATATTAAAATCTATAGGTCAGACGGTCCAGAGCTCAAGTCCCACCTGTTACATGTTACAGAGGGGGCTGTTACACTGTTCAGATGTTAATAGGTCCTAAAGGTATTTTATATTAATGAATTGGAATGCGTGTGTGTACGCATGTGTATGTGTGTATGTTTGTACGTGTGTGTGCTTGTGTACGTGTATGTGCGTGTGTGTACGTGTATGTGTGTTTCCACTGCTAGGTCCTTGGACAAGACTCTTTAACTCACAACTGCTTGGATCAGCTGTAAGTCAGTCTGGATAAGAGTATCTGCTAAATAACATAAATGTAAATAATACTGGTGTTTATTCCAATCTTTGTAAGCTTTAGCATATATTAGAATTTTCACTCTTTCCTTTAAAACAAAAAAAGTGGTTCTGCTGCCCTTTCACCATGACTATTCTTGATCAAGCATCTTTGGACTTTGCAAGTGTCAACTTGGCATCCCAATGAAGTTGGCAGATGCAACAAAGTCTAAATATATGCCAATGTTGCCTATAGAATATGTTTTTTAATACAACTTACGTTTCCTGTATGTTTTGGTATGCACTGGTATGTCTAACACAACGGTGGCCTAAGACTTTTGACCAGTACTCTACATTTACATTCACATCATATCCAGCGCAATTTGACAAGTGATATAATCCTAAAATCCAACTGTGGATTAAAGGTCTTGCTTAATGACCCTGCAGTGGTAGCTTCTTAGAGGTATGATTTAAACCCTAGTCCTTGTATAATTCATATGGGACAAATAACACCTGAAACATTTATTTATTTATCTCCAGTGCCACAATGGTTTTTAAATGTGAGACTGAATGGCAACATTACAAAGTGGTAAATGTGTTGCAGGCCTGAAATGCAGAAACCAATGTATAGTAACAAATTAAATGAACTTACCTAGACAAATGAAATATCTTGAGTTCATGCTGTCTGCAATGAAATAAAAGTCTAAGTAAATGTAAGAAACACTCCAGTTTTTATTTGCACTTTAAATACTTTCACAACACTTTTTGATTTGTGGTTGTATTATCCATTAGTGTTTCTACAGGACTCTCCAGTGAGAGTGGACTTCAT
Source organism: Parotocinclus spilosoma (assembly GCA_033117975.1). Taxonomy (NCBI): domain Eukaryota; kingdom Metazoa; phylum Chordata; class Actinopteri; order Siluriformes; family Loricariidae; genus Parotocinclus; species Parotocinclus spilosoma. Next base: position 18,508 of record JAVSBV010116702.1, read on the forward strand.
TTATATCTGTCAGCCTTAAAGGCACAGTTGAAATAACATGTCATATTCTAAAGAATTAAAAATGTATACAATGTTCAATGTAAAATAAATTATTTTAATACCATGTAACACAAAATTGGTAAATTGATTTCAGAGCAAGTTGATGCTTTTGTTGTGTGTTTCATTATTTATTTGCTGCCCCCTGTGGTTTTTTCTGTCTCCCTTGTTTGTTTACTTTTACAGTTTTACAGTTTACACATTTGTGGAAGGTTTTTTTTTTTTTAATCAGAACCAAAAAGTGGATATTCACAGCAAAAACATGGGACTAACATTTTATGATCTTTTTTTCTTGTAAATAATTATGAAAAATAATTTCATAATATATGGAAAAGGGGAAATAATGATGTGAGACCTCCAAATGGAAAAAGTGCAAACTGCAAAACACAACAAATTGGCTTGAATATGGACCCACTATTCCCCTAGTTCTCATTAAACTAATGAAATACGTCCTACAGCTGATTATGCTTTCCAGAGGAATTTACTAGACTGTATTAGCATGACTTTTATTCATTATGCTGTTGTAGGTTGCTGAATTTTTGCTTTTCCACTTTATTATCAAGGTTCAGTATTTACAAGGTCGCTTAAAATAAAACGTTCTCGTTGTTTACGAAATCTTAAAATTCATGAAGTTCAACTATGTAACAAATCGGCTAAACCAGGAGCTGCAGAGATAGAGATGTCACCTCATCGGCTCCTCAGATTGCATACGCTGTGCCTCGCTGGGCTCCAGACTCATGCAGTGAAGTACAGGAATTATCACAGCACATCTATGTACCAACACCTGAGCCTGATTCCCTGCTCGTCAGAAGGACTTTATAATATCGTGGTATTATTTTTCTGTTTAGTGCACAGCAGTACACTGTTCTGTCTGTCCTTGGCTTTCCAGCTCTTATTATCTGTCCTTGGTCACAGCCTTGTACACCCTACTTATTATTGTCTTGTTTTGTCAAGTTTGCTTCTTCCCCTGTTAATTTTTCAATCCAGCTTGTTTCTGTGTTTTGCATTCCAGTATTCTGGTATATTTTGTACAAAGTCAATGCCTTGAACCTGCCTAGAAACTGTATAGAAACAACCTGGCATTACAAAGACATCTTGCGTGGACAAAACCGACGCTGTAGAGTATATGCAAAAGTTGAATACAACGCACTGCAATGTTTTTAAATGTGCTGTCTTATTATTTAAAGTCACATTTGGCTGCAGGGTTGTGGGGAGCCAGGGACTGACTAGCAGCATATTGTGAGGCCAATGCATGTCCTAATGCATGCTTTAGAAATTTGAATCAATCCAGGTGTACCTGGAGAAAACCCATATGTACACGGGGAGAACATTTGATGGTTCGGGAACTGAAAACAGGGGATTCCTGGAACTGTGTGTGTGTTTACACCACTCTTGAAAATAGTTCTGATAGGAGTAGCAAATACTAGCAATAGGTTAATTACAATAGTTTTTAGAAAAATTGTTTGTTTGTTTATTTTGTTTATTTAATGTTGGTCATGTTAATTAATGACTATTTATAAAATGTGTGTGTGTGTGTGTGTGTGTGTGTGTGTGTATATATATATATATATATATATATATATATATATATATATA
>JAVSBV010116726.1:0-20135 GCA_033117975.1 Parotocinclus spilosoma
GTAGTTCTTGTTTGTACGTTCGCTATACGTGTAAATCACACAATAAAGGTTTAATAAACATTTAATATGTTACATAGAACGTCCCGTCTTGTAACATATGGCATGTTTGTTTAATTAGCCTGTTCTTAGAACCAAAATGATCGCGTCCCGATGTGGTCCCATTAACCGGATTCGACTGTAGAAGCAAATGTAAAAATAAAGAGAAACAGGCGCAAAAGTGATTCAATTGAGAAATGATAAGGCTATATCTCAGGAGTCCCCAGACATCTTTAACACTATAATCTGGGTCAAAGTGCTAACTGGTGCAATGGCCTGCAAGGAACTCACTCACACATAAATCATTTCTCACATGGTCGTCCTCTTAACACTTATTGCTGATAGGAATTCAAAGCCTTCATGTATCTCAATGATATTGAAGGTGATTGCTGCTCTGTTGCTCTAACAGTAATGACAGAACCACTTGACATGGCAGTTTCAGTGTCTCATACAGTGGTTATAACCATCAGCCTTGAGGGACTGTGAGAGTAACAGTAATGGTTCACAGAAGATAAAAATGAAAATAGCTTGGTTGTAGACTGTAGGCACTGAGCTCTATATTTTAATAAGAAGAAGCTCCTTGTTCATGTAATTACTTCCACTAATGAGTGTGGGAGCTAAACCAAATAAAAGTATTTTTACAGTATTAGTAAGAGGGACTCTGGGAAATTAGTTACAGTAGATCGAAATATGTTGTTACATTTGATAAAGATCTGCTTAAGATGCCAGTCTTTGTCAGACATTCAAAACACGTCCGCAGAGAAACCAGAATGAAAGTAATTTTTTTTTAAACGTCATTTAGACGTCTTAATCTGACGTTCAAATTATGCCAACAACATACGGTTAAAAGAATGTAAAGCTGATAGACTTTAGAATCAACTTTTTTCAACATCTTTTTAAAACATATGCAAAGCCCAATACAATAAACAATCAAATATAAATAAAATGGAAACCTTGACAAACGTTCAGACAGTGAACCTATTTTGTACGTCCACCACACGTGCAAGAGTGGTTCTGGACTGACCGACGTGATATGGACATGATTTGAACGACTGTCTTGTTTTTGCTAGGGAGGAACACACTATGTGGGCCTCATTCATGAAAAATAAGCAAAACGGATTTGTGAACACGTTTTCATAAATGTCCAGATTCATTAAAATGTTCATGGTTCCAAAACATTAGTAATAAAGGAACAAAATCTATGCATGATCCTAAGTACACGAAAACTGTTTGTAATGTCCAAAATACACCAAAAGTGTCAGGACACACAACTGTGCTTTGATTAAAGTATTAAAGAATTAAAGAATTATTATTATTATTATTATTATTTAATACAAAAATATAAAAGCAAACTAAATTACACATAACAAGCACTATGTTTAATAATACACCCTGTTATTCAGGGAAACTTCCAGACATTGCTGGCTTTATTATAATTCACATTTGAAATAATTATACACTGGTAATGTTCATGTTCATGTAGTATAAACATAGGATTCTGAATTGCACTTGATTAAGTGCCTGCCTACAATTTAAAAAGACAAATAAATATAGTTAAACTACATAAATAAACAGATTCATATAAAAGTACCACCCTGTTTTTTATAGTGACTAAAGTACAGGTTTTCTCTTGAAATAAAAGTAGGTGCAGATACCTAAAAAAACATATTTTATTATTGACCACCTCTGGTTCACTTCAAGTAAATTCTTAGAATATTTTAAGATTGTTTGTAGACCAATGCTTATGGAAATGTATAACTTTACTCTCTCTAATAATGGCTTACTGTCTCTAATATTCAGATCAACAGCTTCATTGACATGCTGGTGGCAGAGAACCCTAGTCTGGTCAGCAAAATGGTGATTGGCCAGAGTTATGAGGGTCGCCCATTGAATGTTCTGAAAGTAAGTCCCAACCAAATATTTTTAGTAGATTCTAGGAAAAAAATAGAACACTGCACAACAAAGCAGAAATATTTAGGAGTTATGAAGTGTGGCTGCTTAGTGTTTTAAATGACTGGGTTTTGGCCCAGTGGATTGAAGGCTTAAATAGGACATTTGCCAAGCTGCTACTGTTGGGTCCTTGAGCAAGTCCCTTACCCTGCAATTGCTTGGATTATAAAACTGTAACCATTATAAGTTCTGTATAAGGGTGCCTGCTTGTTGACATAGTTTAAATGTCATTTACATATTCATTATTAACCATATCTGTTTGTCTGATTAAATAGTTCAGCACTGGTGATAACCGTCCTGCTATCTGGTTCGACACTGGTATTCACTCCAGAGAGTGGGTCACCCAGGCCAGTGGAACCTGGTTCGCCAAGAAGGTTTGCTTTAATCCTCCACTTCTCCACTATCAATCTGCTGCTAGAATAGATCTATTTCCCCAGTGTGATCAGGTTCATGACATGCATTTTAAATTTTTTTGTAAAGATTGTAAAAGACTATGGAAACGATGCTGCTCTCACCGCCATTCTGGGTCAGTTTGACATTTTTCTAGAGATCGTCACCAATCCCGATGGATATGAATACACCCACTCTAGAGTGAGTGTTCATAAATTTCAGTGAGGAAAAAAATACCTTCACACTCCTTGCAGTAGTAAAACCAATGATATGTTTTATATACACAGGACCGTATGTGGCGTAAGACGAGAAAGCCCAATCCTGGATCCAGTTGTGTTGGAGTGGACCCCAACAGGAACTGGGATGCTGGTTTTGGAGGTACAACTGTATACCCAACAGCATACTAAATGTGATATGACCAATATAGAATCAGTGCAAAAAGGTATTTAGCTATTATATCTCTAGGTCCTGGTGCCAGTAGCAGCCCTTGCTCAGAGACCTACCATGGACCAAGCGCTCACTCTGAGTCTGAGGTCAAGTCCATTGTGGACTTTGTAACTTCTCATGGCAACATCAAGGCCTTCGTGTCCATCCACAGCTACTCTCAGATGCTGATGTACCCCTATGGTTTCACCAACACTCCCTGCCCGGATGATGCAGAGCTGGTAAGACCTTAACGTATCTTTTCTGGCAACGCTGCCGGCGACAACAAGACATTAACAGAGCTCTGTGCACAATGCTAATTTTCCCCATTATGTTTTTGCAGTTTGAACTTGCACGGAAGGCTGTCAATGAACTGTCCAGTCTATATAATACTCGATACACCTATGGCAGCATTATCACCACAATCTGTACGTATAACAAAACAAAACTTTGCGCTTACAAGTTAAATCAAAAGTCAACAGAGGTACAGAGAGACTCAAGTGACTAGCAATACATCCATGACTAAAAATTGGGCTTTGTCATCTTAGGATTTAAGGTAATGTTATGAGAGACAATGTTTGTATGGAATTCAACTTGTATGATATTTTGATTATGAAATACACAGAAAAGCACAAAAGAGTCTACAACAACAACAAGTCTATGTCTACAACATACAGACATTTCTTCAGACCAGTAAATTAATGTGAGTGTGTTCGGAAGCAAGCCCTTTGGATACTGGATTGGTTCCATTTGTATCAAAATTGATAACTGTACTTTCACTATAGTAACCCAGAACTGCTCCAGATACTCATATAAATGTTCAAGGGTTTGGTTCAGGTGATTTATGAACTTTTTTATCAGTTTCCAGGTTACTCAAAAATTGTTGCCCTCTCTTCTAGACCAAGCTAGTGGTGGCACCATTGACTGGACCTACAACCAGGGCATCAAGTACTCCTACACCTTCGAGCTGAGAGACACTGGTTGGTATGGTTTCCTCCTGCCAGCTGACCAGATCATACCAACTGCTGAGGAGACATGGCTGGCCCTCATGGTCATCATGGATCACACTTTGAACAACCCCTATTAAACCAATGGCAAAGCTTTAATAGTGATGCTTCAGATCAATCTTTTAAGTGTATTAAACCTATTATATTTGGATTGAAATCTTCAGAATATGTAGGATGCCTTAAAACCGTTGAATACAGCCAAATGAAAATATACTCAGTAAACAACCATGTGTTTCATTTCATGTTTGGATGTTTGTAAAGGTCATGCACATTTTTGAGACCGGCCCTAGGCAGGCTTTTGAAAACAGCACCACCAAGACAGGGTTATACCTCAGTAGTCAAGATTGTCAAACTTGTTCATTGTAAATGTGTGAAGTATGAGAGGAACGTTTATTGTAGCTCAGGGTTGTACAAACCCAAAACTGTCTAATTATTGCAAACAGGGGTGTCAATAGAGATTATTAAGGGTGGTTGTTGGATTAAGGGTTGACTAGGTTGGACTATATGTCAGCCCCCTAGAACAATTAAAAAATTACTCAAAGAATCATCATGAAAATTGAATACAATTAAAGACAATTTTAAAGACAAAAAAAATACTTTTTAGAATGGTGCATTGTCTCAAAGCAGCTTTACAATATTATATTATCTTAAAAGGCCAATCCCAAATTGAGCAAGCCTAGGATGACAGTGCAAAGAAAAAACTCTCTGAAAGCAGAAGGAAGACTCAAAAAGGAACCCGTCCTCCATGGGAGGCCTAGATGTTAATTCAGTAAATACATAAAAGTATATTAAAGTAATAGTAAAATTAAGTAAATAATACAATTTAAATCAATAACAATATTTAAGTTAGTAATAAAATAAGTAACAAAATAGAATTTCAAACAAAATACATTTTAAAATCACTCCTCAGTGGGAGGTCCTTGGAGGCACATCGTCTCTTAGTGACTAAATAATGGAGGGAATTACTGCCCTCTGGTGGGACTGGGTTTTGGTCCTTGGGCTCTTAGTTTTTACCCCAAAAGTGTAAAATTCAAGGATTTCCTTAACCAGCAGTATTTGCCCAAAACGTGGCTTTGGTACCTCCAACTATCAAACTTTTCTGACATCTATTATCCCTTTCCCTTTTCAGGTCATTGGTTAAACTTGTTGAAGCTCTGTAAGCTGGAGATATGTGAGCTGATTCTGATCCTGTTCATCTCACAAGTAACACACTGAAGATCCTGCAATAAACACACACTGTCTCTTCAGTTTAATCATACATCTGTGTCTGTTTTCATTCAAAATAGGATTTGTTTTAGCATCATGTTTTACCCCCACTGATCCCCTACCGGGTGGTGGGGTGGGAGTTCGGAGCCTGTCTATAGGGCAGCAGTTTAACACCCACCAACTCTGTGGCCTGGGTTTGGCTCTTGGTTGAACCTTTCATCAGAGTTGGGCATCACAAGCAGACACAACTGAAAATGGTTGAGTTAAAGGAGGCCAGTTTTGGGACCAACCAATGGTCAACAGCAAAGAGGGGGTTAATGACACAGTCTGCGTGTAAACAATTACCTTTAAAACTCTGGCAGCACCTTTCTGAGTTCCCTGTATTTTAGAGTGTAGAGCATGTGGAAATCCACAAAGAAAAGTATTACACTAATAAATGTAAAAATAAAAATTGAGTGGGTTGAGTGGTGGACAAAAACGAGCACTATTGCACTAAAACCACACAGCTGTTGTGAGTGTGTAAGCCATGGAGTGTAGGACGTTTTTTGGGAGTAGCATCATGGGTGAAAGTCCGGTATCGAAAACAGGGGTTCTCAACCTTTTGCTGCCACATTCAAAACAAGTCATGGTTGGAAAGGGAAGCGATAACAAAGGGAGATCATTTCAACAATATTCACAGAATGTATGAAACTGCACAACTCACTTGTGTGTATGTTAAAATGAGGAACAGAATGGCCAAAGTACGTGAGCCAGTTTGGTCTCTGACTCTGAAGAAAAGGAGAAGAGGCCGTGTTTTAAATGACTCCTATCCCCTACTTAGAGTACTAGAAACAACAATAGAAAACAACAAACATTAATTGAATGTTAAATAAGGAGTTATCAAAACTATTCTTTCATAGAAAATGGAGGAATGTTCATCAGTGTTTGGGTATGGTTTTGTCATTTCATACAGCATAGTGCACTACATAGGGTGGAGGAAAGTCATTTGAGACGATGCATTTAGTCTCATCAGAAAATTTCTCTGTTTGTAAAATAGAATTGAACACGCAAAGATTAATTCAGGATATTAAACGTTAGACATGATTCTGTGAATAAAACATTGCATATCGTTATACAGAAATATACGCCCAAAAGTGACTGATAGCAGGTTTATTACTTTTGAATGTTCCTAATTATTCTTATTTGTACAATTAGAAACAATTAGGGAAATCAGCATTTAATGAATACAGGATCAATATTAACTGTGTGCAATTTTATTTTCTTATTTTCTTTTTACTTTGATAATTAATAAACTAATTGATCTAGTGATTCTGAAGTGCAGAAATGATCATTGATGTCTGGTTATTCTGATTCATTTCAGTAATATATAATCTTAATCACATCTTTATATGTGTTAGTGTCTAACATTTTGCATATCTTACTCATGTTCAGTCAAACAAAACATTGTTATGGTTTGAATAGAATTAAATCCAGGAGTTGGAGGACAGGAACAGGGATTTATGATATATGTTCTGGATCAATGAAATTAATAGAAATAACAAAAAACTTGATTCTCTCTATAAGTATTAAGTATGTATTCCTTAAATAGGTTATTACAGTTTTTTTCCAATTGCTGAAACATAATTTTGCAAAGTAGTGTGGTTTTATCAAAATACTAAACACGATTCACAAAACCACATACCCAAACTGCAAAATACCTAATTTAGCCTGGAAAATAAAGCACTACAACCAAAACTGCATATGGCATTGTCAAAAGCAAACTTTTGCACCAAGTAGCACGACATGCATATAACCAACTACACACTGTTGGGCATAATGTAAAGTACACTTATCTCTAGTATGCTGGCCATAATAAAACTAAAATAGTTCAACTTGTAGACAATTCTTCAGATTGTTCACATGCATAGAAATATTTGCAAATACACATGCTGTTTTTTACCCCAAACAGGACAGTGCAACAGCACAGCAGATATACAGTATTTACAGTACGTAGAATGAACAAAAATATGCTCACAAAAAAAGAACAGTATACTGAAAAAGAAATTTGCAGAAATAATGTAGGCAACAAAAATTAGGCAGCACCTTGCCGCACAGCTGGGTCTCGTCCACATCACAGGCAGTATCTTCCCTTGCCAGACATCGAGGGAAGAAGCGCCTTGAGTGCCTTATCCTTCCCTGAATCGCATCCACATCAATTTCATCACATGCCTCTTCCATAGCCTGCACTAAAGGAATGCGCAAATAGGGCTGCCGGTTATATACCTTCCACCTCCATGCCGAAAAGAACTCTTCTATAGGGTTCAGAAATGGTGAGTATGGTGGGAGGTATTGTATACGAAACCGTGTCCAATTTTGGACTGGGGCTGCACGATGAAAGCTCACGTTATCCCATACTACAACATACAGATTTCTTTGCTGATCTGTATCTTTCATACACTCTTGTGGTATGAGAATGTTGTGGAGTCTGTACAGAAATGTGAGAATATGGGGTGTGTTGTATGGTCCAAGGTTGGCATGACGGTGGAGGACAACATGCATATTGGAGATGGCAGCGCACATTTTGATGTTCCCACCACGTTGGCCAGGAATGGCTCTGAAGAAATGGTGTTTCTTCCCCTTTTTCTTTTCTTTGCTAGGTTAAAACCAGCCTCATCTATGAAGATGAACTTGTGGAATTGCATGAGCATCTATTTCCAATACTCCCTGAAAACAAAGAACAAAACCTCAATATGGTGTTATGCAGTACACTGGAAAACATGCTGCGTGTAGTGTACTGCAGTCAATATTGTACTTACATCCACATATGCACATCTGAGCTCTTTGTTTCTTTGATAATTTCTCTCAAAAGTAAATATCGCTTGAGAATGTGAGCCAATAAGGACAGACTGACTCGTTGAATGTTGTTGAATATTGTGTTGTCTTAGATGATGTGGCTTTGAATCTCACGTAATCTGATTTCCTTTTTTTCCAAAACCAAGTTTACAATGGCAGCTTCCTGGACCCAGGTGAATATTTGGTCCCTTCCTCCACCATGGTCTCAGTCATTTAGGAAAAAAAATTACAGTATATGCTATTCATGAAGTAAACAGGCGTCACCCAACTGATACATTCTCTCATGAGGTATACTGCATCAGGTAATATAAATTTTAGTTACATACCTGTGCTCCAGTCTAGATGTCCGGATGACAGTGGCAACAGTAAAGCGGCTCAATTTGGGCTGCACCCTCTGTCCAGCTTCTTGCAGCCATGGTAGATGAAATGATCAACTAAGATTGCTCTGATTTCATTTGAAGGTTGTTGTCTTCTTTGGCCATGAATTTTCTACCAGCTCTACCCCTACCTCTCAACCCCCCCCCCCCCCCCCCCCCCCCCCCCCTCTCATTCTCACCCTTCCTCTTCCTCTTCCTCTTCCTCTCTCTACAACGTATTCCATTGTTGTTATAAGAGAAAGAGGTGCTCACCCGTGCTCTTTTTATAGTGCTCCTGATTGGAGTGTTAACAATTAAGCATTCAGCTGTTTGGCCAGGTGGAACATGTTTTGGACAATTAGCTCATGCATTTTCATTTTGAATGGCAGTGTTTTAAAATTGTTAAGTTGTTAAGTTAAGTTGTAAATGTTAAGTTCATTTAAAAAGTGTCATTTTGAATAGCAAAATGTGTGTAAAGCAGAAAATGTGTTTTTAGGTTTTGCTCTTTGTGTGTCAATTAAAATAATTGTGCTATGGATGTCAAAAGAGTTTGTACTTTTTGTAAGACATGAGGGCCGATCAATAAAATGAAGTGATGAAGGTTATGGTAGTACCGACAATAATTTAAAACTACTTTCACCCCTGAGCAGCAGGAGCCCTATGCTAACATTTCAATTCCCTTTCGGTTTTCCTTTTTGATTTTCCTTTCCTCTCGGCCAAGAGAATGCTGAACATGAGCATTAAGATGAGAAAGCAGTAGTATATCAGGCAAGACTGTGTCAAAAGCAGAGCTATGGTCAAGAAGTACGAGTATGTAAGAGTGCTCCAGAGTGAATAGTAAGAAGAAGATTATTAAGAACCCTGCGAGACGGGCATGTGCTGTGCTGTGAAAAGAAGGAAATCAGGAACATAGAAGCTCATAAAGGCAGTTGAGGATAAGGTGGGAGCTGAGTGAACCTTTTCATGAATATTAGCCAGATTGGGAACTGATCAGAAATGTAGATTATTTGGATCTAGACCAGTCTTCTTCAAACCTAGGTATCTGGTAGCAGTATTAAGTTCAGCAGAAACAGTATATTAAGATAAAGAGTGTTAATGATGTGCTTAAATGGATTGTTCTTTATTCCAGGTGGTTTAACTTTGAACTTTTACCATGTTTATTACTTGGTATGAATATGGCATTGACCTCAATGGGCCAGGAGTGGAAATTATCTGACTGTATGGGGTGTGGCCTGTTTACAGTGTCCTCGGTTATCATAGTGTAATACCACTATTTGGGAAACTTAGATTTAGACTTTGATTTTTAACCCTAACAGATTGTGCATGGACCCTCAAGTTAGGTGCTGTCCCTCAACGATATGATTACACTGTCAGAGCTGCTCAGTTTGTTTGTTTGGCTTCTTTAACATCACTATCGGCATCAGCAACACACACAAGGTTATATCCACACACAAGTTAACTCAACACCAGTCACATATACACACACACACAAGTCAATGCCAATTTAGAGTAATCAATTAACCTAACACACACGTCTTTGGACTGTGGAAGGAAACCGGAGTACCCGTAGTAAACTCACACAGACACGGGGAGGACATGCAGACTCCACACAGAAGGGACCCAGGTCGCTCCACCCTAGGATTGAACCTGAAACCTTCTTGCTGTGAGGCAGCGGTGCTACCCACCGAGCCACCGTGCTGCCCATTTCAGAGCTGCTCAGAGCTGAGCATCTCATTTGGTTATGAATTTTTTTATAACCTACATTAAAAAGGGGTTTATGTTTTGGTCTAAATGGTTCATTTTAAGACTAAACTGAACTTGAAATGACCAAAAACACAAACCGTAAAGACAAAAAGAAATGAACAAAATAAAGAAAGGCTGCTTGATTAATTTGTAAGAAAATTATATATTGCTAAATACTGTATTATATAAATAATATTTAAAATATGGACATCCTTATTTCACATATTAGTGCTGAAACTTCTCTCAAATTATAATGGAAAACTTGTCTTAATTTTTAACCATACTCTCATCTGCTGTGTTATTTATGACTGGTGCCATTCTGCTCCCTATGTACATGGTATGCAGTTCTCTGTGGAGTGTTCTTTCAGACATTAGTTGTGAAGGACCTGCGTTGGCTTCTACAACCTCAAATCAGAAAAAGTTGGGACGGTAAGGAAAATGCAAATTTAAAATTCAAACAGTGCTTTTGACATGTATTTTATTTGAAACAGTACGAACTTAAGATATTTCATACTTTTTCTGGTCAGCTTAACCAGCAAACATCTATTCCTGCATTTTAGCCCTGAAACAAATTCCAAAAAAAGTTGGGACAGGAGCAATTTAGGGCTACTAATGAATAAAAAAATAATAAATATGAATGTGACTGATGTGATTTCAAACAGGTGATTTTAATCATGATTAGTACAAAAGCAGTATCCAGAAGGGCTAACTCTTTAATGAGCAAAGATGTGTCTAGGATGTGTCTAGTTAGTCAACAAATGTGTGAGAAAATTATTGAAATGTTTAAGGGATTTCCATATTTCTCCATCTACAGTTCCAAATATTGATACAAAATTCCTAATCTTCAATACCATTTAAAAAAAAAAGCTTTGTGTTAACCAGGTCCAGAAGGGACATCAACTTCTCTGGGCATCTAGCATGGACCATCACCCAGTGGAAACGGGAATTGTGTTCAGACCAATCAGTATTCCAGACCTTTGCTGGGAAAAACGCAGGCTGTGATCTCCAGAAGAAAGACTAAAAGGGCCACACGGGCTGTTATTGGTGCCTCTATCATCGTATGGGGTTGGGCCAGTGCCCTTGGCAAAGGTAATTTTCACTTATGTGACAGCATTATTGGACTTTCTTTAACTCCATCAGTTCGAAAATAAAATAAGAGTCCTCTCATCGGCGTACTGCAGATCCCAGCTGGGGTTGCGTGGTGACGTCAGTGGCGTCAGAACCTCGCTGATACTCCTGCAGGGTCTTCACTATAGCTTCATGTCCAAACTGCAGAGCATCATCCAAAGGGATGTTTCCCCACCTACACACAAGGAACAGAGTTAGTTCATTAGAAATACAGCTAAACACACACACACATACACACACACACACACACACACTGTTTTGTCATTCTGATAAGACCTGGTGCAGATTTTCCTGTAAGACCTACAATGCCACTGCTTTACCAGCAAATCACAGTCCTACATCACAGTTACATTTTTTGTTTAAGCAACAATCTCATCTCAAACAAACAATCTAATTGGTTGAGTTCTCAGCAATGATATTTGTGATGGCAGCACGTTTTCTACACTAAAACGGTATCACCCAGATGACGCTTTGCCAAGTAACAACAAGCTTTGTGCACGCAGATATATAACATATATAAATAATGTAATAACCCTAATGAATAACTACATTCTTTTGTTTAATTCTTAAGGAATTGGATTTTCTTTGTTCCTTCAATCTGTGCTTATTTGCACTTGTATTTAAACTTTTTGTATTTAAAGTTCATTGGTAGTGTTATAACTTATAAATGTTTTGTAGCATACTGTGATAGAACAGGGTAAAAATTGTTACCTTTACATAACAACAATTCATTTGTTGTGGGCCTACTTTTTGGCAGAATAACCATTTTTCTTTTAATTAAGGACTTATCTGATTTATATATGTCTGAAGATCGTATGTTATCGCGAATAACATTACATCTGTGATTATATATGGTACTCATCCTTGCCTGTCGTGGCTGTCATTCACAATTACACACTTCCTCTCGAGAACTCTTGCTTAAATAGAAATCTTTCTTAGTTTCTTTGCTAAGATACAAACTGAAAATGCAGGAAATGTGTACACAAAATGAAAAAAAAAAAAAAAAATTTTCAGGCAAAAGTAAGTATTTAGTGTGACCCGTAGCATATTGAGAATTGGGAATCTTCAAATCTACTGGTGACCTAAGACTTTTGAACAGTACAGTACTGAACATTGTGTTGAAATCTGCTGATAAGCAGTGGAGTTGCAGGACTGTCACATCTCGTGTGTTTTTTTTTATTTTTAAGCATATTATGTTCTGTTCATATTCTGTTAAGTAGGATAGTATAGTATCTGTAACATAATCTGTACTGTGAAGCCTGTTTCACAGATTTGTGCTTCGTATCGCTTTCCGTACAATTCCATATGCTCCACTTAGTGCACCATCTGAAACTAATAAGCTATAAGGCTAATTTGGAGGCGAGCAAATATCGAGCTTGTGCTAACCGCTGAAGTGAAAATAAATCTGCAGTTAACAGCCAGCAGGAAACAGAGAGTAGCATTTACTAAACACAGTATATAACCTAAGAATAAAAAGCTAAAGCATCCTGTTCTACTCCCGATTATCCTGGTCAGGGTCATAGACAGGTCCCAGGATTCATGCAGCACAGGAAAAGGCTGGTATTAAGGGGTCCAGAGTGCAACAAGAAAACTCCAAAACACCACTAGCAGCCTGATTTGTTGATCCAAGGCAGGATGGAGCCATTAATTTTGACACCAAATTCTGACCCGACCATCCGAATTTAACCGCAGATTCATCAGACCAGGCAACATTTTTTTTGGCCAGTCCTGGTAAATCCATGTAAATTGTAACCTCACCTTCAACACCTTCTCTGTTCTAAGCTGACAGGAGGGGCACCCGGTATGGTATTCTGCTGCTGTAGCCCATCTGCTTCAAGCCACTTTCTGCTTTCACTGTTACTGTTAACTATCAGGTGGAATCAGTCTGTATTATCCTCTGCCTTTTGACATCAGCAGGGAGTTTTCACCCAGAGAACTGCCCTCACTGGATATTTTCTCTATTTCAGACCGTTCTCTGTAAATCCAAGAGATGCTGCCATGTGTGACAATCCCAGTACAGCAGAATGACCACGCCACATTCAAAATAACTTAAATCACCTTTCTTCCCTCTTCTGATTCCCCGTTTGAACTTGATCATGTCTAGACGCCTAAAAGCACTGCGTTGCTGACGTGTGATTGGCTGATTAGATATTTGAGTTAATGAAAGGTTGAACAGATTTACCTAATAAAGTAGAAGGTGAGCGTAGATATAAAAAAACTCCCACCTGTCTTTTACGAAGGGATTCACCTTGCAGGTCTGTGTTAAAAACCTCACAACCTCCATGTGACCTGAAACAAAAGAAAACTTTCAATAGAGCAGTCATTGTAATTAACAGAGTACAAACACACGGTGACTGGCACACTGGTTAGCATTTGGCTCACAACACCAGAGATCCCTGGCTTTGTGGAGTTTGCATGTTGTCCCCATGTGTGAGTGGGTTTGCTCTGGGTTTACCGTTTTCATCCCACATTTCAAGTGCATGATTTCAAATGTGTTTGTGAGTGGGTGTGTCTGTGTGCGCCATCTTTGACTGGCACCCCGTCTAGAGTTGGTTCCCACCTTGCACCCTGTGTTGGCAACGACCTTAAGCAGGTAATAAAATTGAAGGAATGACTGATTACTATAACAGAGGCACACTACTTATGCATTTACCTTCTGCGGCAGCAACATGGAGCGCTGTGCGACTGTCGTAGTCCTTCTGGTTCAAATCCATGGACGACAGAGCAAACCTGCAGGAAGACAGAATCATCAGGGCATTAATAAACAAACAAGTCATAATAAAGCAATTTAATTAAAATGACTGTTGAGGGCTGAGAGACCTCCTGAGAGCTGAAACGTCTCCACTATGAGCCGCAAACATCAGGTTCACCACCGACTTGTTCTAAACACGGACGATTAAACACAGATGAAAAAAACATGATATTACTGCTTTTGCGAACTGCTGGCCAACACCCAATGTAACGCAACTAATGATGTGTTTCATTATACATGGAAAAAAACATTCACTGTCTGGAAAAAGCAGCCAGGGTTGTAAGACATTGTTAAATACACTCACCTGCCACTTTATTAGGTACAGATGTTAATCAGCCAATCACATGGGAGCAACTCAGTGCATTTATTAATGTAGACATGATTAAGACAAGCTACTGAAGTTGAAACGGAGCATCATAACAGGAAGGAAAGGTGATTTAAGCCACTCTGTTAAGCAACGTGACATGGTTGTTGGCCTTAGTATTTCAAAAACTGCTAATCTACTGGGGTTTTTACACACAGCGCCATGTCTAGGGTTTATAGAAAATGCATCCATCCATCCATTATCTTCCCCTTAATAAACACAGGGTCAGCCGGTGCCCACCCAGCAACTCTGGGTGCAAGGACAGGAGCAACCCTAGATGGCGTGCCAATCCATAGTAGTGTGCACGTACACACACAGTCACTCACACATTCACACACTGAGGGCCACTTTAGAGACATCAATTAACCAAAAACACATGCCTTTAGACTGTGGGAGAAAACCATTGTACCCAGAGTAAACCCACATAGACACGGGGAGATCATGCAGACTCCATACAGAATGAACCCAGGTCACTCCACCCTGGAATTGAACCCTACCCACCGACCCACCATGCTGCCCTGGTTCATAAAGAATGGTTTAAAATATCCACTGAGGTGAAAATACCTTGTTGATGCACAGAGTACAGAGGAAAAATCTCACTGGTTCAGGCTGACAGAAAGGTAACAGTAACTCAAATAAACACTCGTTACAACCGAGCTATGCAGAAGAACATCTCTGAACAAACAACACATCCAACCTTGAAGCAGATGGGCTACAGCAGCACAAAAACTAAGAAATGTATATTGATCAGGGAAGCTACCAAGAGGCTAGTGATAATTTTGACTACAAAAGACTACAACAAGTCTGAGAAAACTTCCATTGATGCTGAGCCTGTGAGTCACAAGGCCATCCCAGGGGGAGTGTTGTACTTATGCTAAAATAGTATGTTATAAATCATATACTTTTGAGGTGTTAGGGTTCTTACCTCTCGCCCCGGAGCGTTCTGCCGTCCTCCCGATTGCCGTTACAGAGCAATTGGTGAGGCGGTTTGTATCTGGTGCTTAATTTAGGACCTGATTACGAACATCTGCTTTTCCCGTCACTTAAGTGCAGGTTCTAGCGTTGTTCGTGGCCAGTTCGTCACTCCATCTGCGCACTCGACCACCAGCGCGCACGCTCACATGCGCACCCACCTCGACCCCGTTGTGATCGCCGTTATGGTTAGCTTGCTACGTCCCAGGTCTTATAGTGCCGACGGACGCGTACAGGGGAAACCCCTGAGGTACTTAGTTTTTTAGGGACACATTGAGGGTTTCCCCGTCTGTACTCGTCTGCACGCTCCTTTCATCCTCGGCTGCACACTCTGATTGAGACGCGCCACGGCTCGACTTACTTGCACTCTACGTGCGCCCAAGCTCACACTCGCCCTCTGGCGTTTGGACTTCCTCCGTGCCTCACGATTTTGGAGACGTCCCAAATCACCGCCTCCGCACGTCTGCTCCATTTTGGCGCTATGGCGCCTCTTGCGATCAGTCTGCGCGTTGCTCCGCCTCGAGATGCAACACAACGGCGTGCCTTTTCTTCCTTTTGGTTTTCTTATGTCCGGTAGGCTTTGCTCCCTCTTTTTCACCCTTGTAGTTATTTTTATATCATTTTCCCATTATTATTATACGTCGTGGGATTCCGTCACGCCCACATCTTTGGGTCCTACCCAATACCGACACATGAGGATTACGGGTTTGATCACCTTATCATAGACAAACGTACATTTAAAATTACAAAAAATTTTTAATTGGATGCCAGGACTTGTATCTATCCCCTTAAACAAAGGCTGTGTGTGGAAAAATACACCTATGGATTTAAGAAAGTAAAATGTTTGTTATAGGAAATATTATAATAAGGATGCTGATCTTTAAACAATTTTCTACTAAGTATATTTTTAAAGGTTATAAACGTAGGCTGTTGATGAGTTTCTATGGTCATGGAAACATGTAGCTTAGTTGTCTTTAAACAAAGACCAGAGGAGTTAAAAAGTGACATAAATAAATCTATTTTACGGATTGGTCTGCAAGTTCTGCTTTGGTGTGATAAAAATATCTACATGTTTGTATACTTTTGGTCATTGTTTTTTTTGTTCGTTTTTTTATTATTTTATTTTAGAGCATGCCTTCAGTGGGCTTCAGGCGGTTTCTGGTCTCTAAGCTCAGATCCACAACGCCATCTGCTGGACTCAAAGTTCAATGTGCTGTAGAAATTTTGGAGACTAATTATATAGGTAGTTTGCAATCTCACCCTGTCTTCACCTGACCGTCTACGTGGATCCTGTTTCTTCACAAAGTGTCTCAGGTTGTCATAATTATGGAAGTTAAACGTGGACACCAGCTCCTGATCACACACAAACAGACGAAGTATCAAACTGAACGTCTGACTCATGGTGATGGTGGAGGAGATTGCTAGCTGATATGAGAGAGGAAAGAGCTTTTCATCGGACCTGACAGAAGTTGATGCCTCGCACACTGTTCCCTAGTTTGTCTAAAGGTGGAGACCAACACATGACCCCCATCACGTTAGGCACCACCAGCAACACCGCTCCTGACACTCCTGATTTAGCAGGCAGTCCCACCTGACCAACACAAAAGGTTCAAGCAGGTTAATTTATAAAAATCCCCAAACCAAAGTACAATCTTAAGACACAGCTTACTGTGCCTGGATGTGAAGCCAGAGCTGGCTGGAAGAGACTTATAATTTAGTGGCAGGATAGTATATTAGACCACTGCACCACTATATATGCTATGTTCCCAGCCACATTTAGTTTATTTAAATTTACTTTTTTTAAATAAGTTAATCCTCATGAAAACCCTAAATACCAACCTCTAACCCTACTGTCTACTCAGCTCTAACTCCCTAAAACTTAACCCTAAACCTCACCCTAAAGTTTACTCCTAACCATAACCCTTAACTCTCAAACATTACCCTTAACTCCTAACCAAAGCCCCTAACTCCTAACCATAACCCTTAACTCCTAACCATAACTTTTAACCATATCTCTCAACTCCTAACCATAACCCTTAACTCTTTACCATAACTTCTAACCATAACCCTTAACTCTTAACCATAACTTCTAACCATAACTCTCAACTCCTAACCGTAACCCTTAACTCTTTACCATAACTTCTAACCATAACCCTTAACTCTTAACCGTAACTCCTACTCATAACCCTAACTCCAAACCATAACCCTTGACTCATAACCATAACCGTTACCTTCTAACCATATCCCTTAACTCTTAACCATAACTCCTAACCATAACCCTTACCTTCTAACCATAACCCTTAACTCTTAACCATAACTCCTAACCATAACCCTTACCTTCTAACCATAACCCTTATTTATTAACCATAACCCTTTTCTCCTAACCGTAACCCTTAACTCCTAACCATTACCCTTAACTCTTAACCATAACTCCTAACCATTACCTTTACCTTCTAACCATAACCCTTACATTCTAATCATAACCCTTAACCATAACTCTTACCTTCTAACCATAACCCTGATCTATTAACCATAACCCTTAACTCTTAACCATAACTCCTAACCATAACCTTTAACTCTTAAACATTACCTATAATTCCTAACCAGAACCGTTACTTTTTAAACATAACCCTTATCTCCTAACCATAACCCTACACCCAACCCTAAAGTCTACTCCTAGCCCTTAAATATTAATCCTAAAACCTTACTCATAACCTTACACCTTATCTCTAAACTTAAATTCTAACTCTATAGCTAATCCTAACTAGCTGAATGCTTAACTTTTGGATATTATTTTTAAACGACATAGTGTTAAATCAAGTATAATTAATTTATTTTTGCATTCTTTGTTTCTGTCGTAACAACTACTACATATTAGAAGAATAAACCATTAGAATAATATCATTTACGTATCCAGTTGTGACGTACGTGAAAGGCAAAGTAGCCGGAGTAGTCGTACATGCCGCAGGAATGCATCAGGCTAAGTGTGTTCCTAACGGCCTCAGAGCTCAGCACCCGCTCGCCCGTGATGGGGCAAATTCCTCCATTGGCTAATGTAGCCGCTATCACACTCCCCGACTCACACGTCACTTCGATGGAGCACAGCTGTAAGAAGAGGCGAGTCTGTCTCATTTACTTCAGTTCAGTTCATGTTTGTTTATTTAAATACATAAAAGCAGGGCAGGGGACAAGTAGGCTCAAATCCTATACCAAATTCTAAGCCCTTAATCCTGAAGCCTAAACCTAATCACTAAACCCTAACCTCTAAATCCTACATCTATCCACTAACCCTGCAACTACCCCTAAACCCTAGTACTAAACTATAATCCTAATCCTACACTTAACCCCAACCTAGCAAAAAATCTAACCCTAATCTTTAACCCATAATTCTAACACTAAAACCTAGTCTAATGCCAAACACTAATCCTACACCTAACTTTAAGCCCAAACCATAAATCCTATCCCTTACATTACTGCACAGAGACTTAACTGCACTTAAACCTTAACCCTAAGCTCTAACACTATAGCCTAACCAAACGCTTACACCAGTCCATAATACTACTCTTAAACCACAACATAGCCATAAAACCAAACCCCATATGCAACTTTAAGTCCAGTTAACCTAAGCCCAATCCTGACCCTAAATCTTAATCACTTATCTCTAACATTAATCCTACTCCTATGCCTAACCTAACCCCTCACTCTAACCATACACCTAACCCTAAATCCTATGCCAAATCCTGTATCACCCCAACCCCATCCCTAACCATAAACCTAACAATAAACCTAACTTGAACCCCATATATGTACCATAAACCTCATTCCACCAACAGCTCCAACAATAATACAAAAATTTAACTCTAACCCTACACCTAAATCATTCACCAGATCTAAGCCCCAACCCTAAAACCTAATACAAAACCCTATACCTTATACTTAACTCTGTAGTTAACCCCAACATGCACCCCTAACCCAAAAAAAGAAGTCTAAAGGTAGTTCCGTCTAAGACCTCCAAGTAAGTCTAAACCCTAAACCTTCACCACCCCAACCCAAATAATAGACCTAAAACTAAACTCTAACCCTGCACATAAACTCAAAAGTAAACTCCCAAAATCCCAGCTCTAAACTCTGATACTTAAACTCTACGCCTTCTACTCAATCATATATCCTTATTCTATAGCTAAATCTAACACACAACCCTAGCCCCAAATCCCTCGTCTAAAGCCAAGGTTTAGTCTTACACCTAACCCCTTACTTCTACACCTAAACCCTAAATCCTACATCTGGCCATTTTCTTCCACTCTATGATTACCAGTGAAGTTTAATATGATTTACAGTGTATGTACCTCACCTGAAAATAAAAGTCTAGTGCATCAATCATATCGGCTCCAGAAGGAAAACACTGCACGCGCACACACACACACACACACACACACACACAGTCTTGGTAAATGAATGTTTATGGGGACATCCCATTAACAAAATTATCACAGTAGCATATCAACAAATACAGATAATAGAGTTATTCTTTCTAACATAATATTACTGTAGCTCATTCATTCTACATCTACAGTGGCTTGTGAAAGTATTCATCCCCCTTGAACTTTTCAATCTTTTGCCACATTTCAGGCTTCAGACCAGATATCAAATTGTAATTTTTTGTGAAGAATCAACAACAAGTGGGACACAATCATGAAGTGGAACGAAATTTATTGAATATTTTAAACTTTTTTAACAAATAAAAAAACTGAAAAATTGGGCGTGCATTATTATTTATCCCCTTTACTTTCAGTGCAGCAAACTCACTCCAGAAGTTTAGTGAAGATCTCCGATGATCCAATGTTGACCTAAATGACTGATGATAATAAATAGAATCCACCTGTGTGTAATCAAGTCTCGGTATAAATGCACCTGCTCTGTGATAGTCTCAGAGTTCTGTTTAAAGTGCAGAGAGCATCATGAAGACCAAGGAACAC
>JAVSBV010116734.1:0-20135 GCA_033117975.1 Parotocinclus spilosoma
AGAATGTATTAACTTCTTAATGTTGTAGTCTTCGGACTCACTATATAATATTAATACTGTGAGTTACTTCTAGTAATTCATGGACACGAGGATGCAGTACAACTCTTTTACTTGGTACCTCAACAGTCTTAGATAATCGAGCATAGAGTGTTCGCTCGCGTACACCACACTTAATGTTAAAGTTATTTAGAAATCTCTGTTCAAGTTCTTATTAATTTTTTTCCAGCGTTTATGAAGCGCCACATGGGACGTAAGCAGATATGTAAAGGCGAGTAAGACATAAATCGTGTGACAACGAATCGATAATTGAATTAGTTGCCAACACTTGTAATAATCGAATTTTTATCGATTTTATCGATCCGTTGTTGCAGCCCTAATTATATCCCAAAGCACTGCTCCAAATTATGCAAGACCTATTTTGGAAATAATCCGTTAGCTTATATACTGTTTGTAGTAAACTAGCTGCCACAATCACTCAATTTAAACACTTTTGAGCTGTTGGTGCTAGCAGCTGGTCTATATTGTACAAC
Organism: Parotocinclus spilosoma; assembly: GCA_033117975.1. Taxonomy (NCBI): domain Eukaryota; kingdom Metazoa; phylum Chordata; class Actinopteri; order Siluriformes; family Loricariidae; genus Parotocinclus; species Parotocinclus spilosoma. The sequence goes on from JAVSBV010116734.1 coordinate 531, forward strand.
AATGTCAAGCCAATCCAACTTGTGGGATGTGCTTCAGGAAGCATGGTGTATAAATATTTGCAGATTGCATCAATAAATGCTAGGTTGTCAAAGGTACACAAGACTGTAATTATGCAAAAGGAAAATTATTTGATAAAGGCATTGTAAAGCGCTAAATAGATTGTGTTTCTGCATGTGAGGCCCTTTTCACCTAGAATGCACTTCCCCACATTGGTAGCTCATTTATTAGCACATGATGGCTGTTATTTAAATAATTAATTACACAGTGACACACGTTAGTAGGTTGATCTAAATATTCCCAATGTCTCTCTAGTATCTATATAACCTTGCTCCATCTGTGCTGATGTTGCGCTAAATAATACAATATTATGAAATCAATTGCTTACACTACTTCTGTATTAACCTGATAGTGGAAATTGGCATTTTCAACTGTTTATTCTTGTAGCCATTTCCAGTGTGTGCATCTCAGTAATATTTCTTTAGGCCAGACTTTTTTTATTGCTTGTTTTGCGGATCCGCCGACAATCATGTTTGAAGAATATAACAAAAAAATATATATTTTTGGTATTTCTCGGATCCACCACAGCACCAATTGCTGAAATTTAAAAAAAAAAGAAAAATTATTTTTTAGCTTTTTCCGTCCTCCGGTGGAGAGCCAACGGTTTTCTTCTGTTCATTAAATTTTTTTCCAGTTTTACTGTAATTTAATTGTAGGTTAAATACATTTTATTTTTAAATAAACATTTACTTTTATTTCTTCCTCCTTCCTTGTATTGATTCCACGTAGTCCTCGAGAAATTAAAAAGTGCTGAAAAATAAAGATTTATTTTTATTTTTTTTCCTCACTCTTCAGTAGATTCTTAAGTAGGGACATCCGAGGACAAGCAATTCAAAAAGTTTGCCCTTACACATAATTGCTGTATTATGTGGTCCTTCTCTAAGTGATTTCATAATATAAGAATTAGACAAACACTGCTAACAGGCCCAGGATGGCCCAGACAGACCACCAGTAGCCAGGATTGTTTGATCCACTGACAAGCATGAGTAACAATTTCGTTGTCCACCATCCAGACACAGGTGGCACATTAACTACACACCCTGTCTCTGCCAAGACATTTCCAGGCACTTAGCAAATGGAAAAGGAAATTTGTGTCACAGGGCTCATTATTATGTCCTGCCATTGATAGCCAGCCACCGTCACCTTTATTTGCTGTGGTGTCTTCGAAGTGCAAAACATGGACTTCTAGATACTAGGACCGTATCATCTTTAGTGACAAATTTAGGTTCTGCTCATCATCAGAATCCGTGTGGAGCTTTTTTTTAAAGTGACACACTGCATCAACTGCTGTTGTGATGAGCTGGAGAGCCATTTCATACGTCAGTTGGTCACCCTTAATGGGTCTAATAGGGTACTAGGAACTCCTTTCAATTATACAGTTTTCCCCAATAAGCTTATCCTTTTACTGTATTATTGTAATCACTTATATATACTGCTTACAGAAATTAGGGGATATTTAAAATTTATATTCATATAAAGCTTTTTTCAATTCCAACTCTTGGGGCATTATGTTTTTGTCAATGAGTGTATTTCTTTTCATTAAGTTTCACATATAGGTTGTTGGGGTTTTTTTTGTATTGAAATATCAACAGACTTACCAGTAAATTAAGTTTAGTGTGGCTTATTTTGTTCATATTTACCAAGGTTTCCAGTATTTGTGGAGGGCACTGTGCATACATGATGTATTTGAATGTTTTTTTTTGTGCAGGCAATGGCTATTATAAATGGCTTCTTGTACGTTTTTGGAGGGACAACAGGCTACATTTACAGCACTGATCTGCACAGATTAGACCTCACAACACGCGAATGGATTCACCTCAAACCAAACAACCCTCCAGATGACCTGCCTGAAGAGAGGTTGGTGATTTTTATTTCGCAAGCTGATTTTCGTGTTCCTGTAATAAATTGGTACCCTGCCTCAGTTCCTACTGGTGCATTGTGCTTCCAGGTAGGCACTATTTTTTTTCATGACCACCGGGATTAAGTTGATTAGAAAATGAATGAATAAATGAATGTTAGTGTTACCGGAGTACAAGACTTCACTATGAAAGTGCTTCATTACCTGTGAAACCAAAAAGCTTTACCGATGTTGCATGAATGGCTATGAAGTGTAGTACAGTGTATTTCATAGATCAGTTCTTGGTAAGAAATTGCAGGGGTTTGATCAATTTACACTCTACAACTTTTTTTCAAAAATGGAAGTTTTTATATATATATATATCTATATAGATATATAGATATATATATAGATATATAGATATATATAGATATAGATAGATAGATAGATAGATAGATAGATAGATAGATAGATATAATAAAATTATGAGCAAACTGTAAATTGCATCAGAAAAACCAAATGGTAATTGTATTTTTTTTTTCATGCAACTCTGTCTTTAAAACACATTTTTACATTGCATCACATTACTTCCTATCAACTACTGCTGCCACTTCTTTAATGGGCTAACAAATTTGGTGTTACATGGTAAATGTGTATAAGATTACTTAAGACTGTGATTGTTTTAATTTTTCCTAGAAACCATATTAAAAGTTTGATGATGTTTTAGTCGTTGACTGGCTCCACCTCTTTCTCACAAATGCAGGTACAGACATGAGATAGCCCACGATGGACAGAGAATATACATACTAGGAGGAGGAACCTCTTGGACATCATATCCTTTAGATAAGGTACTTCAAAACAGTTCTTAACAAAGGTTTCTTGCCATGTGCAAATCACATACATTAGGTTAATTGGTCTAAATTGTTGTTAAATTAGGTAGATCTAGGATGTTTTAAAAGATACAAACTTTTAACAAATTGCGCTGTGAGAATCATGTTTTTCGAATTCTCCAGCGCCTTCCAGCCAGCCCCTTCTACTCTGAGATAAGCCGACCAGGATGCAGGTAAACCCATACCTGGTTTCATGGATTACAGACTACCTAATTGGCAGACCACAATATGTCAGACTGAGTGACTATACCTCAGAGACTGTGGTTAGCAACACTGGAGCACCACAAGGGACTCTGCTTTCCCCTGTTCTGTTTACACGTTACACCTTGGATTTCAATTACAACTCAGCAACTTGTCACATGCAATAATTCTCTGCTGGCACTACAATTACTGGGTGTATACAAGATGGACAAGAAGAGTAATATAGGACCCTGATTGATGACTTTGTTGCTTGGTGCCGGTTGAACCATTTACTGTTAAATACACCCAAGTTTAAGAAAATGGTGGTGTATTTATGTAGATCTGGGCCTTCTCATGCTGGTTTCTATTGCTGGCTTCTATACTGTGGTGTGCTGGGGACGCAACATTAAGAACAGGGACAAACTGGTCAGAAGAGCTGGCGGGTGGTTGGAACAGGGTTGGAATCAAATATGGAATGGAATACTCTGATGGAAAAAGGACCTTGTTTAAAGTGCTGTCCATTGTGGACAATCAAAACCATCCACTGCACACAACTTTTCTTATACAGAGAAGTGCGTTTTGTGTAAGACCTCTGTCACAAAGCTGCTCTACAAAGAGACTCAGAAAATCCAGCGCCATTAGGCTCTTTAATTGTATGCAGGGGAGACGGGGAGGAACTGAAGCCTGACTGACTAACAAAATTGTGGCACACGTATAAATCTGTGGATGTGGGTGAGCACATGGGTGCATACTTGTGTTCACTCATGGCTGTGCATACACAGACTGACAGGTACATTTGAATATTTTTACTTCAGCTCACTGAAATTAGTTTATATTATCCTTCTGAAAACTATCAATTAGAAGCACCCTACCATGATTGGAAACACATTAGACCTCAGGATGTTCTGCACATATGGCTCAGCTGTTAGTGCCCTCATGTTACGTTACTACTGGGCATCATCATCACACCAGCAGTTAAGGCAGTGTGTCACAAGTCCTTCATACTGATTCAGACAGAACCTGGATTCATCACTAAGACAATATAGTTCCAGTCCATAGCAGTCCAGGTTTCTGCAGGCAATTCACATCTCTCCAATGATGTGCTTTTGCTCAAGTCCGTAAACTGGCCAAAATGTCTTCATGTGTCAGGCCTAACCTGTAATCATGATTTAGTAGCAAGTGACATTCGTGGGGGTGAACAGAAGCATATCAAACTGCACGAGAGTGACACACGTAGAATGTTCAGTAGGGTGTATAAACTACAGGTTCTACAGTGTTCAGCAGATAACAGAATGCATACCAGGCATGCAGTCTAACACGAAGGAGCCAATTTCATATGGTCTGGGTGCATATCCTTCATCCAGTGGCAGCAAGAAACTGTCCCCCCAACTCTGTTGCATTGCTGCGCTTGCTCCTTCTTGCTAATAAGGTCAAGTTGTGGTTATCTCTTGCTGTTGTTGACCCTGCCCTAGTCTTCGTTGTACTGTTCCACTGATTCCACAGTCAGTTAATCACTCTTTGGGATGTTCAAAGTGCTGTTGCCACTGTTGTCTGTGTTTGACCGGCTTCAAGACGTCCTATAGCTCTGCAAGCTTCACATTCAGTCAAATCATTTTGCAGTGGACTGGGAAATTACAGGATGTTCACTTTTAAGAGCAGGAAATGTTCAGATACTCCAGCATTTACAGTCTTTTATATAGTGCATTTTCACTAATTAAATAAAAGTTGTTTTTGCATATAAAAAAAAAGATCAGGTTTTTTTTTATTGCTTCATATTAATTTTAAAATATCCCAAATGTTTGGTGAGTATCATATTAGGAAAAAATGTCCAGCTAACTCCGTATCATTTCCAGGTTAGAGGGTGTTTATTCTGCCTGTTAACAATGTTAGCTACTGTAATTATTCTGCTCTTTCTGACTTCTTTTCCATTTCTGTTACAGATTCATGCATATAATCTAGAAACAAATTCATGGGAGGAGATCGCAACAAAGCCTCATGATAGAATAGGTTAGATGTGGTTTCATCATATGTATGATCATGATGAGTGCAATGATGCTTTTATAATAACTATGTATTTTACGACAGGTTACCCAGCTCCCAGGAGATGTCACAGTTGTGTGCAGATTAAACATGGCAAGTCCCAGCTCATGTGTTCTTCATGCGTAGGTGTTGGATGACCCTTATTGATTGCTTTTGACATATTTCTCCTCCATGCCATCAGATGTGTTTATATGTGGAGGCTATAATGGTGAGTTGATCCTGGATGACCTGTGGAAAATCAGTCTGCAAACGTTTCAGTGGACCAGGCTACCTGCAGTGATGCCTGAGCCGGCATATTTCCACTGTGCTGCTGTTACACCGGTCAGTGCATCACACGCACAGTTCTTGGTGCTTTTGTGGAACTCAGAATCTGCATTTTCTAACTTAAATCTGTTAGCATGTGCTCTGCATTAGTATGTTTATCTCAATAATGCCACCATTTTTTTTTGCTCCTGTGTGACCCTAAACACATTTCAGCAGAATGCATTTCTTACTTCTGATAATCTAGTTTTCATCATTTTTTTTATCTTATTTGCTGGATCGCAGCATTTCACTGTGACTTATCTGACGGAGGGCTGCCCTGGAGTCACAATTAATAAAAAGATACCAATCAGTTTTCCACCTGTTTAATCTTAGCTTGTTCTTGTCATCTTTGCAGGTTCAGCATGTCACTAGCCTCCCTCAGGCACAGCCAATTGTACTTGCTGTAAAAAAGGCCAGTCAAAATTGTACACTTTCTAAATAGTAACTACACCCACCAGTTTCCTTCTTTAAATGAGGGGTGCAGGATGCAGGGTCCTTCACAGGGTTAGATAGCTGTTTTTGAAAATATTATTGCATTGTCAACGTGTCCAACAGCTCTTATTGTAAAATAATCACTTTGTAGTCTTCTGTTATACTCAAGTTTGTAGATCTGCATATGTTGTATATTTGCTGTGTGGTACGTAGCTTTGTTTCAGATTACCATCACAGCTGCTAAAGTCAAGTCATTTCAAATTTATTCAATAACATAGCATCTCTACAGATATCACCACCTAAAGCCAAGACTATGGTAAATGCCAAGGAAAAATTCCCAAAATGTTATAAAGTAAAAAACCTTGGGAGGACCATGACTCAAAAAGTGACTAAACCACCTTGGACAGCATAACTTTTATATGCACTACTCTGGTAGCCTAGCGGTTAAGGTACTGGCCTCTGGACCAGAAGGTCCAGGGTTCAAATCCCAAGCTGCCACAGTTGGGCCCTTGAGTAAGGCCCTTAACCCACAATTGCTTGGATTGTAGAAGATTGTACAAGTTGTAAGTCACTCTGGATAAAGGTGTCTGCTAAATGCCGTAAATGTAATACATTCATAATAATAGTTTAAATAAACAGAAGCTTAAATATAAAAATGAAAGGAATTAACATATTTAAAGAAAATATAATACATAAAATAAAATATAGGTGTACTAACGTGAATAAAAGAGAATGCAGTCCTATAGTATGCAAGACAATATTGTGTGTGTATATATAAAACATTAACTACATATATTAATGTGGAATGTACTTGAGTATCAGGATTATATAGTCCAGTAAAAGCATTATAGTCACTGTACATTCTCGTTTTGGTTGCGTTGCATGCCGCAAAAGTCCAACCTAAGGATAATCTACAAAACAGTACTTAAGTTGTTCACTCACAGTCACATTTTCTTATTAACTTGATTCATTACAGGGTCGCAGGAGAGGAAGTGCCTAACTGGCAGGGGTGGCACGGTGGCTCGGTGGGTAGCACCACTGCCTCACAGCAACAAGGTCCAGGTTTTAATCCCAGGGGGACCCTAGATATGAGAAGATGGCCTAAAATTGTAAAGTTACTTTAAGACAATGCTCCATTGTAAAAGGTGCTATAGAAATAAATCTGACATGACTTTACAGCAGTGGTTCATGGAAGGCCCCCTTTCCTTTTTCTTTATGAGGTTCATAAATCGGAATCAGATTTTATTATTTATTGTATGCTCGTACATAAAAGGAATTTGTATTGTGACAGTAACATTGCACAGTAACAGATACACAGTGACATTACACGGTAACCGATACACAGTACTGTAACTAATACACAGTAACAGTAACATTACACAGTAACAGATATATAGTAACTATACACAGTAACAGTAACATTACACAGTAACAGATATACAGTAACATTACACAGTAACAGATATTCAGTAACTATACACAGTAACAGTAACATTACACAGTAACAGATATACAGTAACATGTACACAGTAGCAGTTACATTACACAGTAACAGATGCACAGTACAGTAACATGACACAGTAACATGTACACAGTACAGTTACATTACACAGTAACAGATACACAGTAACAGATGCACAGTACAGTAACAGTCACATGACATAGTAACAGTAACATGACATAGTAACTGATACACAGTACAGTAACAGATGCACAGTACAATAACATGAGGCAGTAATAGATATGCAGTGCAGTAACATTACACAGTAGCAGATGCACAGTACAGTAACATGACATAGTAGCAGTAACATGACATAGTAACAGATACACAGTACAGTAACATGAGACAGTAGCAGATATGCAGTGCAGTAACATGACAGTAACAGATACGCAGTACAGTAACATTACACAGTAACAGATGCACAGTACTGTAACATGAGACAGTAGCAGATGCGCAGTGCAGTAACAATACACAGTAACAGATACGCAATACAGTAACATGACACAGTAATCGATACACAGTACAGTAACGATACACATTACAGTAACAGTGACATGACATAGTAACAGATACACAGTACCGTAACATGACATAGTAACAGATACACAGTAACAGATGCACCGTACAGTAACAGATAAACAGTAACAGATGCATCGTACAGTAACATGACACGGTAATCGATACACAGTAACAGATACACAGTACAGTATCGGTGACATGCACAGTAACAGATACACAGTACAGTAACAGTAGCGACACAGTAACAGATACACAATACAGTAACATTACGCAGTAACAGATGCACCGTACAGTATCGGTGACATGGCACAGTAACAGATACACAGTACAGTAACATTACACAGTAACAGATACACAGTACAGTAACAGTAGCGACACAGTAACAGATACACAGTATAGTAACAGATGCACCGTACAGTAACAGATACACACAGTACAGTAACAGATGCACCGTACAGTAACATGACACAGTAATCGATACACAGTAACAGATGCACAGTACAGTAACAGTAACGACACAGTAACAGATACACAGTACAGTATCAGTAACATTACACATTAATCGATACACCGCACAGTAACAGATACACCCATTCTGAGCGCACACATATACAGTGTAGTATATTTACAGTTAATGAGTGTGATGGAGTGTGGTAAGAAGCTTCTCTCGTGGTATAGTCTAGCCAGTCCTCAATTAGATAAAACGGCGTCCTGAGGGAAGATGTTGGAACAGGTCATGTCCAGGGTGTGAAGGATCAGAGACGACATTCTCTGCACGCTTCCTAATTCTGGAGGTGTGCAGATCTGACAGTGGGTAGCTTCACTCTGATGGTCCTCTCTGCAGACCTGATGAGACGCTGCAGTCTATGCACATCGTGTTTGGTGGTAAAGAGTTACTTTGCCAGATTGGTGTTGAAAAGCTTGACTGACCTTCACAAAGTCTTGCTTGAACTGACTGTAAGGCCAAATATCAGTGACTATACTTACAAATTTTCTGGTGGTTGCAGAAAGGAAATCCTCACACCCACATTCCAAAATTCATTGGTGTGTGCGCGCAATAAAAGGTATCCCAAAATAATGGCCACGTTTAAGGTGTGATGATCAGATGTCAGAATATTTTTGAGCTTGTAAGTGTACAAGAACTGGTAGAAAAGCTTTTGCTTTCTGAAGGGTAAACTTGCTTCCTGCTGACTTGCTGAGTTTATGATGGTCTGTCACAAGCACACACTTTTATAAACTTAAAGTTTAGGTTAGAAGGGGCCTTAATGAAAGAGTGCTCCATTTAATCGCTTCCTTGTGTTTATATCCTTCAGGCTGGATGCATGTACATCCATGGCGGAGTGGTGAACATCCACGAGAACAAGAGGACTGGTTCTTTGTTTAAGATCTGGCTGGTGGTTCCAAGCCTCCTGGAGCTCTGCTGGGAGAGGCTGCTGAAAGCTTTTCCTCATTTGGCTCACCTCTCAACCATGCAGCTACTCAACCTGGGCCTGACACAGGAACTCATTGAACGCTTGAAATAAAGAGCAGCCGTCTGCGTGTGCTCGTGTAGCTGCTTTGAAGTAGAGGACGGAGGACACACCTGAGCCATGTGTCTGGAGATAAGGAGCTCGGGATTGATTTTGAAATCCCTTTTCTTCTTCTTTTGGAGTATGTCCAACAATGTAGCCTGCCTTAAAACCAAAAACTATGGGATGCCTCTTCTCATCTGTGTACATTTGAATGAGTTCAGCAGATTCCCCTGCCTTTTGGAAAGCAACGAGTCATGAACTGAAAAAGTGCATTTTTGTTGTGACACTATCGGAACAACGTCAGACATGCCTGATTAAATCACATTGGCCAGCTTGCCTTGACTGTCCAAACAATCTTGCTTTGCACCCATTTGCCTGCTGGATTTGGAAATACGAATGATAACAGCATTTTTTGGAAAAATTTTCCTGTTTTAAATTGAGCTACAGAAATTCAATGTCTCAGTTCACGTGCATTGCCAAGCCAGTGGGTGTCAGCATTTTAGACTATTACTAGTCCTCATAGATGCTGATGTCAACGTTGGTGATTTAGCAATGATTCTAGCTCTGCATTTACCGCACACTCATTTGATATTGTTTTTCTCTTCCTTGTAGAATGCATCTCTTTACAAAAATAGGGTTGCTGTTGGCAAATCTTTATGAACTGTGAAAAGGGTTCTATTTAATTTACTTTTAATGCATTTATTGTAATAAAAGCTCTAATTCTGTCCCAATCTCCCTTGCATAGGTATTTAAATGACATTAACTAATATAGGGCCTTTCCAAAGGGCAGCTGATTAAATTGTCATTTATTGCCAAGCCTGAGACTAGGGGTGTAGTGCTAATGGTAATCAATTTCTAATTATTCAGCAGGGGCAGCACAGTGGTTCCCAGCTCCAAAGGTTCCTCGTTCAATCCTGACCTTGGAGTTTGCACGTCCTCTCAGTGTCAGCTGGGAGGACTTTGGATTACTCCCACATTTCAAAGACCTGCATTAGGTTACATTGCTCATTAATTCACTTACTTTCTTATCCTCTCAATCCTTATCAGGGTTATTGGAGAGACGGTGGCTAGCCGGCACCACAACCCTAAACAGGATGTTAGTCCTGCCAAGGAAGCCAATTATTTGCAGTTGCTTTTAAAGACAGCCCATATAAGTGCAAAAATAAGTCTTAAATGTTAATTTCAAGTTCTTACTTTTGTTTGACATATGACCATTGTCTTGTTCATAAATAGATGGCTGTTACAGAATGAATGAGCACAGTTGGTATCTTGATTTAACACTACAACCCTCCCTAAATTGGCAAACATATACTATGCTATATACACACAATAGGCCAATTTCGTGACTTCCGTTAATGTAGTGCATAACTTATGGAATGTGGGTAGAAACCAGATTACCTGGAGTAAACTCACATGTACACGAGAAGTGTTCAGACCACTCCACCTGGGACTGAACCCAGGACCTTTTTGCTGTGAGGCAACAGTGCTACCCACAGTGCTGCCCTGCATCTGCATGGCTTGGTGTGTCTGACTACTATTAATGTAACCTTACTCCTGTCATGAACAGGCATTGATACTCATGCAATGTTTAATAAACAAAAAACAATAAGCAAATTATTTATCAGAAACATGACTACGTTTTTAAAATTTCTTAAACGATCAGTAATTGTAATGCATTACTTTGTTCTGTATTTTGCCCAACACTGGTTAAGCACAATTGGTAAGTGACTACATGTAGCCTTGCTAGAAGCACTGTATAGTAGCATTATTTACAATTGTGTATTATAATATATAATATAATATACAGCAAATGCCACAAGTGCTAAATGTTAATTGCAAACGCTTTACTTTTGTTTGAAATATGAACATTATTTTTTGCTCAAGAATAGATTGCTGTTACAGAATGAATGAGCGCATTTGTGGTGTCTTGAGCTAACACTACAACCCTTTCTGAACTGGCAAAGCTATACAACTATGCGCCGTTTAGTGTAAAGCCAATCAACATCTGCCCGCGTTCAACTGCTAAGGGCATAAGAATTCTAACAGACCAAAACAAATCTGCATTATAAATCAAATTCATTCCTAAATTACTGAAAATGTAATAGTGGCAGTATTGAAGGCAGGAAATGACACCGTAACCATTTTTTATTTAAAAAAAAAAACCTTCCAGAAAATAATTTCTATATTGTCCAGTGCAGTATTGCACTGTGTTTTCATATTGTGTTTAATTAATCTCATTCTTTAATAGGTCTATATGTCTTTACTATATGTAAGTAAAGATATATAACTTAAATCTATATAACTTACTATATGTAAGTTTGGACCTCATGCCAGCTTTGCCTGTAAAGTTTGAAATCATGTAAAGCCTTTTAATCTTTATTTCTGGCTAGTATTTTAATGCTGATTAAAAAGCACTATAAAATAATCATACATTTTCTTTCATCGTGGTAATTGCAAGCACCATCGTTTTACACAAACCTCTCGTCTAGCAAGAAACAAGGTGTAAATGGCACCGCAGAGAAAGACTTAAAGCCAAGTCTTCGAACAAACAGATCTCTTTCCTCAAATACACCTGTCCTTCCACATCAGCAGACCATCCATCCTGTTACTGAAAGCACAACGTGAGACAAAGACAATATGGTTTAATGGGAGTTCTCATTGCTAAAGCGTGTTTAATGGGTGTTTGTTTGTTCCTGTTGTTCTCAGACAACCTGCCGTGTGCATTGTTGACGACTTCACAGCAAACTGGACAAAATAAAGCCTGCATGCCCACTGTCACACAGACATGAACTCTATTGTACAGGCAGGTACTGTGTTCCCTGCTCTTCACTTGGGCAAGTGCATGCCCAAAACGTACCCCCCCCCCTCTTCGTTCTGCATGGCTGAATTCTATTTCATTTGAATCATGGGACTGACTGGATTCTGATCCCAGCTGTGGTTTTAAGGCCGTTACTGAGTACCTGTATATGTCTTATTGTTGGTGGGGGGCAATAAATGTATTCATTATAACCTTCTGAAGTTGTGTGATTTTATTGTTTACTGCTCAAACATCCACATGCCAAATGTAATCTTTATCAACTGTGTGTGTGTGTGTGATATCCGACCCAAACCCTGGGACACAAACTCAAACAGGTAGTATAATAGCAAATTGCTTCTGTGCGCAAAAAATACAGAAAGTCCAAACGCATTGTTTTCAATTATATTGTTGCCTGATTTAATAGAAAAGCTTTTTAATAGATCGTACACCCCAAGAGCCCAACACATTACTCAGTGAGAAACATTTTTACAAAACTTGGCACAGAAAACTACAATTGCATCACTCCACATGTTAAACACATGTTCATACACAGGAAAAGGTCATCCCATGCCTTAAGCACAAAGCCTAAAAGGGACAGGAAGAGAAAAAGGAAAGGGGGGGGGGTGGAAAAAGAACTGATGAAGGCCTGATGGTTAGCAGCCACGGGGAGATGGGGCAAAGAAGTACAAAGCCATGAGGATGAGGTAGACGACCACCAGGGCTGTTCCTGTACAGGGTTTCAGACAGTCACACAAAACACTGCATTTATTATAAACAGACAAGTTTAATTGTGGCTACATGCGTTCTAAATTGCTTACAAAAATTAGAGGATATTTCATAATAGGACATTTCGTTTTAAAGTATCCGCTAATTTCTGTGAGCAGTGTATGTACATTAACTTAAAATTGCTTGTTTATTTTTATATAGAACATATTTGCTTGCTTATTAATACTAAAAGGCAAAAGAGTTACATTAACTGGGGTCTTTAAAGTGTGTGCGCCCCCTACGATGATTTGGTACCCTGTTTAAGGTTGTTCTTGCCTAGTGCTGCTGGCTAAGCACCAGTTTTTCCACAACCTAGGACTAGGATAAACCAGAACATCCATTTAGGCTTAATGTCATATTAATGTCTCAAATACTATTTCAAACAAAGTACAATACCAAAGTTGGTGTTAATATTTCCATACACTATGCAGTACCGTGGGTAGAGCCATTGGCTGGGAATGGTCTTGTTTCAAATCCTATCATGTATGTAGTAAACAGTAGTGCAGGGGCCAAGTGGCCAAGGGCTACTGCTATGAAGGTTAAGGTTTTGAGTTCCAGGACTGCCAAGCTGCCACTGCTGGGCCCTTGAACAAGTTCCTAGCATCAATTGTACTGATTCACTGTAAGGGCAATGGTGTCTTCTAGGGGTGGGAATCTAGGCACCTCACGATTCGATTACGATTTATAGAGCAACGATTATCGATGCATCTCAATTCGCTTTTTTCCCTATACAAAGTACAGGAACCAGGCAATCATTGGCTGCTGGAGTTAAGCCCCGCCCACCAGCTCATTCTACAAAGCCCACAACGTCAGCGAAAGAATGCCACTCTTTTACCCCGATTGAAAAATGGTCGGGAATAACCACAGGGAAGCTGTGTGTATGTTTTCTCATATCAGCTAGTTTTAACCATTATGCCCTTTTAATAATGAGGTCAAAAGTCAGACTGCTAACTGGTTATCTAGAGTCTTACCTTAACTTACCTCAGTTTAGTTAACTTTACATATCTCAATCGCTTTGTGAAAGAAAGGTCCTGTTCTGACAATGTCCTAACGTAGAACATTTATACATACAGGGGTTAGACAACGAAACTAAAACACCTGTCATTTTAGTGTGGGAGGTTTGTGATGTATCAAGAGCCACGGTATTCAGGGTAATGTCAGCATACCACCAAGAAGGACGAACCACATCCAACAGGATTAACTGTGGACGCAAGAGGAAGCTTTCTGAAAGGGATGTTCGGGTGCTAACCCGGATTGTGTCCAAAAAACATAAAACCACAGCTGCCCAAATCATGGCAGAATTAAATGTGCATCTCAACTCTCCTGTTTCCACCAGAACTGTCCGTCGGGATCCACAGGGTCAATAAACACGGCCGGTGTGCTATAGCCAAACCTTTGTCCAAAACCAGGTGTTTCAGTTTCATTGTCTAACCCCTGTATTTTGTCTACTTCTTCACAAGAAACTTCACTTCTTTGCAGCTTGTCTCCCCAGACCAAGTCGTGCAAACCAGGAACTATTTTAACCAATTAACTGATTACAAAAGTGCATATAAACTCATTGTTTATATCAGATTATTAAGTGCATGTAGACACTCACTGCTGCAAAGCAAAATGTTGTTTAGACCGACAACTTTAACCTTTTTAAAAGTAGAACACTAGATGCAGGCACGTCTGGTTCCTGAGTGAGGGTTGGTCAGTAATGGTCTGGGGATTTTGTTTCACATAACATCTAGGCTGTTTAGGTTAAGTCTGAGGTCAGGTCCCATTTTAAGTTTCATTCCTCCCAAATGTCCTTCCTTTTCCTACATTTAGGGATTTTTTTTTTCTTTGCCACTGTCACCCCAGCTTTACTGAGAGTCTAGATATTTGTAAAACTTCATTGAAACATGTGCTGTCAATAATAAATAAATCTGATTTTAGCTTTGACTGACGTTCCATTTAGTGTTTAATTGTTGTTTTGTTCTTGTGTCACTATTGTTTTGTGATAGTATTCATTTCTTGCAGTTGCATCCCTAGATTTGGTGCTATTGGTCCCCTGGTTCATGTTCTGTGGTCTGTGATATCACATGGATCCCTCCAGCGTGGGCCGCGACTCATTAACTATTAAGCGGTAGAGGATAAATGGCAGAGGTAGCAGCTGGTGGTAAAGCCTGTCTGTGTCTTTAGTAAAAACAACACTCGCTTTAATTAATAATTGATCAGTGCTCTGCCCACAGAGACTCTGGGTGACATTTGATCTGTGTGATGAGGTCAGTGTAGAACCCTGGTTCTTTCAGAAACACACTGCTTAAGGCTGATCTCCTGACTTCTCTGATACGTCTTTGAATGGTCAGAAATGGACACTAAGATCAATGACGCTCTTACTTATTTATGAACTACTACTTCTTGACTACACACACACTCTCAAGTGCATCGGTTCAGACCAGCTGGGAATCTTCACTGTTACTGTAAATGTAAATGACACCGGTAACTGAGTACCACCTGGGAATTTTCAATTGTTTTCAGTTCTAAAATCTGATTGGCTCAACCATTCCTGAGGCTGTTATAAAATTGGTGGTGTACACACCCCTGTGCTTGTCAGGTATAATTTAATTGGTTGATTAACAGAGGACAAAAGCTGTGTAAAGAGACGGACCAAGCGGAGAAAATAATGACTTTCAGACTGGCGATACATTTTGTAAATAAAATTTGATAAAAGGAGAAGATCCTCAGTTCTACCTTTCCGGTACCAGTTCCAGCACTACATACTTGTGTTGTTCCTCCACCTCAGCATCACTTTACTGGTTTTCATCAACACTAACCAGTCCCACCAAAGTGCGGTAACTCCCACTATCATTCAATTTTTTAATAAATGCACAACAATGCCGACATGTTTGTTTTTTTCTGTCAAGATGGGATGCTAAGTGTACATTTATGAGAAATAAAATGAACTTTTTTGATTTTAGGAAATGGCTGCAATGAAACAATGAGTGATAAATTTAAAGGGGTCTGAATACTTTCCCTACCTGCTCTATGTTGGGTTGCATTTCATTCAGGGGAGTGGTTTTGCTCAAAATTGTGCTTAGAACACTTCCATGAATAAGGTTACCGTCTCAAAACGGCTTCGTTTCAAACTTCTCCCATTTGTAACTTAACAATATTTTTTTAGCATGATGGAGCACCATGGCACAATGCAAAAGTGATAATCAAGTCTTTCTGTAAACAAAACATTGAAATTTTGGGTTTATGGCCCGGAAACTCCCCTTATCTCAATCCTATTGAGAACCTGTGATCAATCCTGAAAAAGAGGGAGGACAAGCAAAATCCCAGAAACTGTCATCAGCTCCAGGCTGATTAGCCAAGAACGGGTCATTCAAGATCTTCCCAGAACCGAATTCAGAGGCGAATTCTTAAATAAGTCTTAAAGAAGAAGGGTCAACAGTGATGCTTAAAAATGTGTATATTTGTACTTTGTTATACTTTATAATCATTTTACAAAAGGTTCTAAAAAGAAACGATCTGCAAACTTTGTGAAAACCAAATGTATTTTGTCGTTCTCACAACTTTTGGCCGTGACTATACATATTTTGACTATTACATATGTAAAAACGGATTTTGCAGAAATCCGTTTATTAAAATAACAGAAATCACAAGTAGTTTTATTGTATTATGCCAAAACAGGAAATAAGGGGAGCCAAGAATAAGCTGTGGCATTCAATTTATGGCCGATTCTTCCCCTCTAACATAGCGCTGGCTTTGGACTGCTCCGTACGAGTACGATTAAGTCGGCAAATAAGCATTAAAACATAATGGAAACACATCTTGCTCTGTCACTGCTGAAGAATCTGTTTTGTGGTAGCTGCACGACTCACTTTGGCCTAATCCCATAATCTCCACTGGCTCAGCACAGACTCTCTCTGAATTGCCATGTAGGCTAGCCAGAAATTAATGGACTCTGGAAAGGAGTGGGGGATTTGCACGTGGATCACAGGAAGTCAACTCATGTGACACGTGGATCAGCCCCCTACACAGTCCACCCCCCCCCACGACACAGTGTTTTATAAAACGTTTGCTATAGACGTGTAGCAAATTCCTCACAGCGCAGTTAATTTACAGTACTAAACTGGAGTCATTTATGTTTATAATTAGCAATTAATTCCTCTTGGTCAGGAGTGAGGCTTGTGTTTGTACACACGTAATTAAGGCCTGGTAACACTATACAATGAAGATTTTCCTTCCCGAAGACATTTATTATTTAGGATTTAATTTGTGGATATAAACTATTTTTGTGATGACTCTGCTTAGCTTAGTTCATATTCGCAGATGTGATTTAGGTACATGATGTTCTTCAGGAAGTAGCATGGTCAATATACGTAGTTAGTATTTACTGTCTTGAGGAAAGAGCTAACGTCAATTTCATGAACGCATCGAATTTTCTTGTCAGGTAAAAATTCCACTCACCGGCCGCCCGCTGTGAAGCTGTTAGTGCCTGTTGTCTTGGTTATGACACACCGACCCCCACAACTAATGAGTGTCCTGTGCCAATCCTGTTGCAATGAGTTTGAAATCGTGAATGTGGGACTTCTGCCACAACACAGCACATGCAAAATTTGAAAAGCAGTGGAAAAGCCATGTGGTCATAGTATATGTAATAAAGATAATGAAAGGACCAAATGGATATACTGATATCACTGACCAAAAAAAAGGGCAGTGGGGTATATTTGTTGGGATGAAAAAGCTCCCCAAACTAAGCATGCAGTTCTGTTGCAGGCATGTAAATGATTACAGGTGTAATTTGATTAGTCACGGGGTCTTCCCACAAGAGGGTGTAAAAAAATGCTCCTGGTGCTGCCGTATAAAAAGGCTCTCAAAGACTACTTTGTGGTTGTGTCCCTCTTGGTGAGAGACAAGCTGCAACATGTATGGGCAAATGTGCTGCATTGTACCATACTGAACCCATTTGCCTCCGATAGCCAATTGTATTTGATCTTGTAATTATAAGAAATAAATAATTTCACTTACATATAATCGTTCCATTTATATGTATAAGGTTTCATTCCATCCATTATTTTCTGCTTAATCCACACGGGGTCGTGGGCCAGTCGGCGCCCACCCGGCAACTCTGGACGCAAGAATAGCCTTAGATTGGGTGGCAATCCATTGTAGGGCACACACACAAACAGTCACACACTAAGGGCCACTAATGAGACACCAATTAACCTTACATGCATGTCTTTGGACTGTGGGAGGAAAACATGCTCCACCCTGGGATTGAACCCAGGACCTTCCTGCTGTGAGGCAGCGGTGCCACCCACCGAAGCACCAAGCTGCCCAGGTTTCATTTAATACCAATAATTCCTGCTTGCAGAGGATTTGTGTGTGTTTGTAAGACACTTTTATTTGTGCGTCCAAACTGGCTTGTGTATCAGCATTTCATAATGAACGTGGCCATACCCAACAGAGGTACAAACAGCATGTGTCAGTGTGTCGTTAATGGGTACTATTTAATCAATAATGTATATAAGAATGTATCTAAAGTGCCTGACACACCAAGCATTTACATATGAATAGTTGCCTAATGATACTTTTTAAAAAAGGAGTTATTTTTTTCTGGTTCTTTTACTGCATTGCCATGTGAAGTGCATCACAGCTGGGCACCAGCACTAGCCATGATGAGCAAATCAGCCCAGGAGTAACTGATCAGTGTTTGTGCCAGGAAATCAGGCAAAATATGCATGCATGCTCAAGCAAGACTGTTCATCCACAAGCACATGCTGCATTTATTGCTGATCGTTAGCTTAATTGTCCTGCTGTTTTAAAGAACTAACATAAACATTTGTCCAAGTGGATTAAATGAACTTATATTATAATCGATCGAACATTTTCATTCAGTGCCATTTCATTCAGAGTTGTGACGGCCCCACTGTGTTGCAACCTTCCAAGGAGGGGTCATTTTAGGTGCTATTTTGACCCATTCATCCTGCAGACACATCTTAAGATGTGCAGTAATGCTTGGTCATCGTCGGTTTTCAATGGACATTTTCACCACACACTGGAGGGACACGTCGGAGATGGGTCAGGACTGCAGGCAGGCCAGTTCAGTACCTGTACCTTCTTCTTCCATAGTCATGCCATAATAATGTGTGCAGCATCTGGTTTTGCATTGTGGTTCTGACCAATTAACAAACTGTATACACTCGATTCCTGTTAATTGGACCACCGGTTAATGGGACCAGCTGCTTATTCGGAACAAATCCTAAAGTACCGAAACAAATCCTATTATATACGTGTAATGTTATTCGCTTATTGTGACCAAAATTCAGCTTAATCGGACCAAAGAACGTTTACATTATGTAATATCCGTGAAGAAACTCCCGAGTTTTTCCCTAACCCTCTACTGCCACCTACAGGTCTTTGCCTGACATTTCCATTTATTACAAAAATAAAAAGCCACAAGTCGCCTCTTACAGCGGATGCAAAGCAGATCAGCGATTTATGGGAGGATTTTTTGGGGTCCCCGGGAGAATTTATGCTTTTATCAAAGGTTAGGCAAGCTGAAAAGTTGTGTTGACAAGAGCAAAACCAGCGGGAGGTGACCACGCCCACCACTTTCTTGGTTTTATTCCAGTGCAGTCCGTCAAGAGAACGCGTCAGATTACACTGTATAAGTTCTTTAAACGTTGATTGGAATTTAGTAAGAACTTGTTTTTTACAGAATTATTACTTCGCATGCTGAGTACCTATACATTGTGTTGTAGATCGTTTCCAAAAACTTGGTTGCAAATTTATTTTA
>JAVSBV010116760.1:0-20131 GCA_033117975.1 Parotocinclus spilosoma
TCTCACACACACTCTCTCACACACACTCTCTCACACACACTCTCTCACACACACTCTCTCACACACACACACACACAGGTGTTAGTAGGGTATAGCTTGTTCAGTAAGCTAACAGCTCCTGCTAAAGCTGTATGATTATAATGCATCTCAGTCGTATGTCAATAAGTCACAGGTACAGTGTGTCTCTACACCACTAAGATTTCTACAGCATAAATGATAACTAATCCTATTCTAATAACCAGTCAGTGATGACAGAGAGAAAGCTTTAATAAAGCTACACAATAGCAGTGAACAAAACGCACCGATGGACTCAAATTAAAATGCTCACCTTGTTTTGAAAGTGAGCTGGAACTTTCACCCGCTCAGACAAAGTTGTTGTAGTTCATTTTGCGCTCTGTCTGAACTTAGCCATACATCCCAAAATCCTAACATAGATCAGGGTTACAGCGAAATTATACTTAATCACATTTAAAGTCAATAACAGTCTTACAAATGCCGAGCTCCACTTCCAGTCCTAAAGTCAATCTGTACTGCGCATGTGCGGATAAGGAAGTCCCGATTAATCGACTGCATAGTCAATCTGACCATTACTACCGCAGACGCCATAAAAGATCAAATTAAAGAGTACATTAAATATTGATACAATATTGTAGTATATTATATTAAAATGATAAGCATGAACAATAATAGGTTAATTAATAAATAAATAATATATAAACTATAGAGCGCATGCATAGTCTATATGCTAACATTTGTGCTTTTGTCGGCTGTTTATTGAGCTTTCTTATCTATTTCCTATTTATTTCCTACAGTCCCGACCTGAACTGCTTGGACAGAGCCATGATATCCTACACAAGTCCATATGTATAAAACTACAGCCTAGAGGCTTTTAAATACAAACTTCTTATAAAAACGTTTTAATAAAACCCATACTCTTTCAGTGAGTTTTCTATCTCACACTGTTATGTAAAAACGACATGAAATGATTTCAAGCGTTTAGATCACCACCCAGCACCAGCCAGAATTACATATCTTTATTCTTTCAACCTCACGTGTGAACCTCCAACCTCTTCTCCTCCTCCATCTCCTCTAGCCTCTCCTCCTCCAGTCCATCCTCCTTCTCTAGCCTCTCCTCCTTTTCTACCTCCTCCAGCCTCTACTCCTCCATCTCTTCCAGTCTCTCCTCCAGCCTCTACTCCTCCATCTCTTCCAGTCTCTCCTCCAGCCTATCCTCCTCCATCTCTTCCTATACACTACCTCCTGTTCCATTGTAAATATATACTTAGCTTACAAATAGTTTATATTTTTTATTATTATATAATTTTATTTCCTTCTTTTCTCATGTATATATCACAGCTGCAGGTTTGCACAAAGAATTTCACTGTATGTTGTACATGTATAACAATACACATGACAATAAAAAAAAAGTCTAAGTCCTCCAGTCTCTCCTCCCCATCTCCTCTAGCCTCTCCTCCTTCTCTAGCCTCTCCTCCTTTTCTACCTTCTCCAGCCTCTCCTCCAGCCTATCCTAATCCATCTCTTCCTATTCTACCTCCTCCAGTTTCTCCTCCCCATCTTCTCTAGCCTATCTTCCTCCATCTCTTCCCACGCTACCTCCTCCAGTCTCTCCTCCTCCATCTCCTTCAGCCTCTTCTCCTCCATCTCTTTTAGTCTCTTTTCCCCATCTGCTCTAGCCTATCCTCCTCCATCTTTTCCTAATCCACCTCCTCCAGTCTCTCCTCCTCCATCTCCTTCAGCCTCTTCTCCTCCATCTCTTCCAGTCTCTCTTCCCCATCTGCTCTAGCCTATCCCCTCCATC
Source organism: Parotocinclus spilosoma (assembly GCA_033117975.1). Lineage (NCBI taxonomy): Eukaryota > Metazoa > Chordata > Actinopteri > Siluriformes > Loricariidae > Parotocinclus > Parotocinclus spilosoma. The sequence continues at coordinate 1,820 of JAVSBV010116760.1, forward strand.
TCTTCCTAATCCACCTCCTCCAGTCCTCCTCCATCTCTTCCAGTCTCTCCTCCCCATCTCCTCCAGCCTATCCTCCTCCATATCTTCTTATGCTACCTCCTCCAGTCTCTCCTCCCCATCTCCTCTAGCCTATCTTCTTCCATCTCTTCCAACGTTACCTTCTCCAGTCTCTCCTCCTCCATCTCCTCCAGCCTCTTCTCCTCCATCTCTTCCAGTCTCTCTTCTCCATCTCCTCTAGCCTATCCTCCTCCATCTCTTCCTACTCCACCTCCTCCATTCTCACCTCCATCTCCTCCAGCCTGTCCTCCTCCATCTCTTCCAGTCTCTACTCCCCATCTCCTCCAGCCTATCCTCCTCTATATCTTCTTACGCTACCTCCTCAAGTCTCTCCTCCTCCATCTCCTCCAGCCTGTCCTCCTCAATCTCTTCCAGCCTCTCCTCATACTCTGCCTCATCCAGCCTCTCCTCCTGTATCTTCTTCGGCATCTATACTATCTGTAAAGTGACAAAAATGTATTGTTGCATGGCATATGAACAGTAGGAGAATTTGGGATGCAACACAGATTTGAATTGTTATACTGAGGAAGAAACTCAGTTTCATAATTATTATGTGTAATTCATTCAATTCAACTACATTTATAATCCGAGGCTTTATTGTGTTTTTTACAATGCCCACAAACTTTAAACAGTTGCTGCCTTCCAACACACAAAAAACATGAAAATAACATGAATGTAATCAAAAATTGTAAATGTATGAGCAAAGGGTCTAAATACCTATAACCATGTGATATTTCAGTTTTTCTTTTTTAATAAATTTACAAAAATGTTTGGGGGGGTTTTTTGTCAAGATGGGATGCTAAATGTACATTAATGAGAAATAAAATAAACTTTTTTGATTTTTAGCAAATGTCTGCAATGAAACAAAGAGTGAAAAATTTAAAGGGGTCTAAATGCTTTCTGTACCCACTGTAGATCCTCTCCAGGTTTCTTCCCACATTCCAAAGAAACTGGTCATTCTGGGTGTGTTGACTGGTAACATTATAACATTGATGCAGATGTGGCAATAAAAAAAAATCTGTGTTGTTGTTTTTCAGTCATGCCTTGAGTCATATATAAAGTCATTTTACGGCTCAAAGCTATTATTTGTTAATATTAATAATTTGTGAATGCATTAGTTAAGTATTAATGGGGATTCTCTACCATTCATCCTTGCAGATCCTCTCCAGTTCCATCAGGTTGGATGGTAAACGTTGGTAGACAGCCATTATCAGGTCTCTCCAGAGATGCTCAATTGGGTTTAGATCAGGACTCTGGCTGGGCCAGTCAAGAATGGTGACAGAATTGTTCCAAAGCCACTCATTTTAGCTGTATGCTTAGGGTCATTGTCTTATTTGGAAGGTGAACCTTTGACCCGGTCTGAGGTTTTCTTCCAGGATATGTCTGTACTTGGCCGCATTCGTCTTTCCTTTAATTGCAACCAGACGTCCTGTACTTGCAGCTGAAAAACAACCCCATAGCATGATGCTGCCACCACCATGTTTCACTGTTGGGATTGTATAGGGCAGGTGATGAGCAGTGCCTGGTTTTCTTCACACAGACCGCTTAGAATTAATGCCAAAAAGTTCAATCTTTGTCTCATCAGACCAGATAAACTTATGTCTGATAGTTTGGGAGTCTTGCATGTGTTTTTTGGCAAACTATGTGGGCTTTCAGAGGTGAGGCTTCCGTCGAACCACTCTGCTATAAAGCCCCGACTGGTGGAGGGATGCAGTGATAGTTGACTTTGTGGAACTTTCTCCCATCTCCCTACTGCATCTTTAAAGCTCAGCTACAATGATATTTGGGTTCTTCAATATTTCTCTCACCAAGGCTCTTCTCCCACGATTGCTCAGTTTGGTTGGATGGCCAGGCCTAAATAAGAGTTCTGGTCGTCCCAAACTTATTTTATTTAAGGATTATGGAGGCCAATGTGCTCTTAGGAACCTTGAGTGCTGCAGAATGTTTTTGTAACCTTGGCCAGATCTGTGCCTTACCACAAGCACTGTGAGCTGTGAGGTTTTATATAGACAGGTGTGTGACTTTCCTAATCAAGTCCAATCGATTCAATTAAACACAGCTGGGCTCCAATGAAGGAGTAGAACCATCTCAAGAAGGATAAGAAGAAATAGACAGCTTGTGAGTTAAATATGAGTGTCTCAGAAAGGGTCTGAATACTTATGACCATGTGATATTTCAGTAAATTCTTTTTTATTTTAGCAAATGTCTGCATTGAAACAGAGTGAAAAATGTAATGGGCTCTAAATACTTTCGTACCCACTGTATGTTTTATTTGCATGCAAGGTTTTTTAAGTACCTTTTTGCATTACAGCAGTATTAAAAAAAAAGGTTTTGCGACTATGATAATGTCTGTGCTTAAACATTCTGAACCCAAACGTGAGTACATCATGATACTCATTTTTGTGGTAGAGAAAGACATACTTGGACAGCACAGGGGCTCATGGTTGCGCTTACTTTGTAGCTTAAAAAAAATTTAAAAAAATGTAGCACACAGCCCTAAATTTATCGATTATGTAACGCAGTAATTTTCAGCTACTCGTGCTGCCCATATAAGAAGGTTTTTAAAAGGCAGATAATGTTAGGGTTCGTGTGCATGCACAATTAGTGATCACACTATATGCATACTGTGGCCAAGCTTATCCATTTCAGTTGGGCCTGAGCACTGTTCAGTGTACTGCACACAGGCACAGGTACAGACTGGTCAAACAAACTGGACTTTGGCAGTCAAACATGCTTGGGCATGGTACAGATTGCCTACTATGAGTACACCCTAAATGGTTTTTACAGTATTTTGATATTGGAATTATTGTTAGTCATGACAATTTTTCTGGACACATATACACGTGATACCTAATTCTGCATTAAAACGTTGGTGTTGTCTTTGTTTTGAAGTAACAACCTACCACTTACTTAATGTGTGTGTTTATGTAGGACCCCTACCTGGATAAGTTCTTCACCCTGGTTTATGTTCTGGAGGAGTATTCTTTTCCGTATCGACTGAAAGATGTGATCATTACCGAGGCCAATGTGGAGGCTGAACTGAAGGCCTCTATGGCAACCCTGAAAGGAGCATTGTTGGATACTTGTGTGCGCTTCCTGCATCAACTACTGAACAAACTCATCCTGCTTATTGTCCATCCTCCTGTCATTGCCGGACAGATTGGTACTTACTCTTTTATTTTTGTTCACTTTAGATATCCTTGCTGTCGTCTTTTCTTTAAAATATTTTTGTCCTCCACTACATTACAGTTAACTTGGGCCGAGCTGCTTTTGAGGCCATGGCTCTCCTGGTCAACCAAATTCATAAAAATCTGGAGGGCAACCAAGACCAGCATGGCCGCAACAGTCTTCTGGCCTCCTACATCTACTATTGTTTCCATCTGCCAACCACTGACCCTGCACCTCCCCCTAGTGGTAAGAAATCTTACTGAACTACCAGCATATAATACCAGGTAATGGTACTGTATGTCAGCTTGAAAGCAGAGTGAACTGCAAACCCACAAGTAATTCCCTTACCCCTGTTGGGTATGATACACACTATGGAACAGTAGTTTGCTCAAACTCTACATACTGATGCTCTATATCTTTTCTTGAGGGACCCAGAGGTTGAAGGCGGAATTTGTAGTTGAATCTTTCTAAATGAGTTTTAGTGGTTGAAGTTGTTGAAAGTTATTAATGAAATGATATAGAGTAATGCACTAGGCCACCACTGCTAGATCCTGGGTTCAAGCCTCACAATGTACTGCGTTTAATGGTGGGGATAATCCCATTGTGTTGTAAGAGCAACTCCTGCTATGATAGTGAGGCATTCCATGAGCATGCTTATGCATGTGCCTTGTGTGTTTTGACTGCTCGGAAACTGTAAAGATTATTTTTTTTATTTTGTTGGGTGAAAAAGTAGACCTCAGAATTACTTTGTATACTGGTATAATGTACTTGATGCATAGATTATGGCATGCGGCTACAGGGAAGTTTGTACTGTTGACAGCAATTAAAAAAGTGCAGTTTTGGAAATTGACACATGTAAACAGGTGATAAATTCTGTCACGATTGGTGGGGCCATTAACCCTTTTCATGTTTCTTTTTTAGTAAGTGGCACTTCCTATGAGATCCCTATTCAGTACGCCACTTTGTCCCGGGCAACAGTTCGCCCCAGCAGCCTGCATCTGTCCCATTCCAAGAGCATCAGCAGCTCTAATCCTGACCTGGCATCCACTCCAGCTTCTCCTGATGATGAGGTGCAACGGATTATCAGTAGTAAGGTAAATAAGTCTCTCTTCCTTTATATTCAGATGTGCTTCATTGACTTAACCTACCTAATCTAAATGCATTTGTAATAGGTTAACTCTGATCAGGATTGTTTTTGTGTGTCTTCACTTGCGTGAAATCTACTGATCTACTGGCATTTCATACAGAGCTGGAGGGTTTACAGATAATGGTCAGACAAAGGGAAAATGTGCAGTTAGCAGAAGTTCTCTAGGTAAAAAAATGCCTTTATGAGGTCAGAGGAGAATGGCCAGATGCAAATATTACTAACAACATGAAAGCATGGATCCATTGTGCTGTGTATCAACGGTTCAGGCTGATGGTGCGGGGGAATATTTCCTTGGCATACTTTGGGCCCCTTAATACCATTTGAGCATTGTTTAGATGCCACAGCCTACCTGAGTATTGTTGCTGCACCTGTCCATCCCTTTATAGCCACAGTGCATCATCATCTGATAGCTACTCCCAGCAGGATAATACGTCATGACACAAAGCTCAGATCAGCTAAAACTGGTTTCCTGTCTGCGAATTCACTATACTTTATACCTCTATGATGTGGTGGAACGGGAGATTTGCATCATGGAACTGGGTAAATCTATGCCATGAAGCATTAACACATTTCTAAAGGCAAAAGGAAGTCCAACCCAATACTTGCAAGGTGTAGATGGTGTACTGTAAGCAGTTTAGGACACTTCTTGCTCATTAGTGTGTGGCAGTAGATTTTGTAAATGCACAGACCCGTAACCTGTAACCTGTGACCATGCCGGGTTGTCTGTTTCTTATAAATGTACCTGAAATTAATACTTTCCATTAATTGGTATTGTTCTAGTAATTGTTTTCAAAGTAATGAGTTCATTCATATTTTTTATACACCTTTCTGGTTGAGTAGTGTCTTTTAAAACAAATAGTTTTCTTTTATTGGCAAATAGTAGCAAACCCAAGTTTGATTATTGTGCTAAAATTGGTGCATTAGATACCATATTTTGAATTGTTCGACAACACTGGGGTTAACGTAATGTTAACTTCCGGATTTCTTTTGGTGCACATAGGGTCATGTATATTGCTTCCTGTCTACATCCCTCCTCTTTCAATGCTTTTTTGTTTAAGTCTAATGAAAGGGGAATTTTTTTTTTTGTTTTGTTTGTTTGTTGTTTTCTTTTGCTCTTGCTGCTAAATTCAGATGTTCGTGTCTGTAGAGCTACTTCATGTGCAGGACAGTACAATTCAGGGCTGTAAATGTTATCACCCTACCTACCTACCTCTCAAAACTATGTATCACCCCAGAGTTCTCCTTGTCTCTCCTCTTTGCATTTGTGTTTTTTTTTTATTGGTGGATAAGCAGGGAATAGATCGCTCTCACTCCTGGGTAAACTCTGCTTATGCTCCTGGGGGCTCCAGAGCCACGCTTCGCCGAAACCCCAACTCCAGCTGTGAGCTCAAGCAGGTGCAGAATCTCACCCCTTACCATTCGGTCTTTAAATACCCTGCATCTCCTATCATCTCATTGTCCTCTTAACACTGTATACCTTATTGACCTGGTAATACACTAGTCTCCATTATCAACCCCATTACCTTAATATTACATGTCCCAATATCACTTTATAATGTTTTGCTAATACCTTACTGTTTCATCACCCTCACCTTTTCTTAATACACCTTCACCCCTTACTTCCTTTTTATGATTCTCTGCCTCAATATCAGTACTTAGCATTTAATTATGCTCTGTGAAAAGTGTGAAATTTATTTCCTAACTGTGAGTGGTATTACTGAAAAGTGCTACCATTTAGGAACCACAGCAACTCGGCCACAAATTGTCAGATTGTCTTTCAGCGATTGGCCTGGACCCCTTAATTCCAGTGAAGTGAAATCTTAATGCTTCAGTATACCAAGGCAATTTGGACTATTGCATACTTCCAACTTTGTTCAAACTGTTTGGGGAAGGGGAAAACAATTCTGTTCCTCAGTATACACACCATATCCCTTATCTTAATATCAAATCCTTTTACATTTCATCATACCCCATTTTCACCTCTGCCAATGCTGAGTGTTTGGGAGTGTGAATGTCTGTAGGAGTATGGGAGTTTGAGGGAGGACGTATGTGCTCGTCTCAATGTCTGGTCAAATGTTCTCTTCTTCATTCATCATGTCTATTTTGTCTGTTTGTTTTTGAGTTTTTTGCATGTCTTCTCCAACAGTTCTATACTGATGCCAGTAATTATGGCCTGTCTTTATAAATGCAGTATTAAAAAGAGAATTTGGTGCCAAGAGTGGTTTGAATGGCTGAAAATCCGCCGTGGTTGAGACAAGGTGTTTTGAATGTGAATTCTATCTTTGCGGGTCACAGTTAACTTTACTTTTGCTGCTACCAAGAAAAATCGCAATGAACACATGGGAAATCCGAAGATAGCATTTTTGATAACTAAAGTTTTTAAAAGATGGGTAAATGTTACCCCAGGATGATTTGTGTTCATTCGTCAAGAAATGGTTTTCCCTAACCAAATTATTGTTTCAGTTACTTTTTCTTTTCAGTATGCTTGTTTCTAAATTTCTTGAAATCCTTTGGAGCATGCTCCTTCATTTTTTCATTTTCACCTCATCCTCTTTATTCATCTTATGCTCATTCTTCATGGCCACTGCAGCAGGCCAGTGAACGAGTCGCTAACCGCATGTCAGCCTTCATCGAGAGCACCTGCTTACTCTCACCACCCTCCAAACACCTCCACAGGAAGGTAAAATGACCACAGATAATATTAATCCCATCCATCATTACACCTTTCATCATTTTTCCATGTCACCAAGTGGATGGAGGGGAGGGAAGGACGGGTGCGTGTATGTGTGCATGTGCAGAGTGGTGCTTAAAGTTATGTTGGAAAAGTAGATACAGATAAACCTTTTAAACACATTCACAACTATTATACTTGTCACTTATTTGTTGAGGAAACATATTAGTAATACATACTTTTGTCATTCACACATATATGTGCATCTCTACATTTAGTAGTTAATTTGAAGGTACAATTAGTCAGGTATTTTTCAATAGGGTAACAATGAAGTTTGAGTAGGTGCCTTGTTGTTAATCATTTTTGTGAAAATATTAGTTCATTTTGAAATATCACGTATTTTTTAAAGGATGTCAGAAAAAGAGCTGTTGATGCTCATCAAACTGGAAACGGTTACAAAACCATCTCTAAAGAGTGTGGACACCACCAAGCCAAAGTCTTTTGTGTTTTGTACAAATTAGGAAATTCAACTGCATTGTTATCGGATTCTGGAGTGGTTGATAAATACCACTCCAAGAGCAAGGTGTATAATGGACTGCTTAATGAACTGCAACATCACAAAAGAACCCTTGGTTTCTAAGCAATGTCTAAATAAGGCTTTTCTTGCATTGACTAATGTTAGTTTTAAATGGAGAACACAGAACAACAGTGGTGTGCATAGCAGGGCTGGAAAGGAAAGCCACTGATCTTCAAAAAGAAAATTGCTGCCCATTTATAGTTTTCTAAAGGGTCCTGGGGAAATGGTTTGTGGTTGAATGAAACAAATGAAAAATGGGTATAGTGAGGAGAAGTGAAGAGAAAGGAAATCACTGCCTTCTACTATAAGAACCTTACCCATCTGTGAAATATGGTCAAATTTATTTATATGGCGCTTTTTACAATGGTACATTGTCTTAAAGCAGTTTTTTATTATATTATTTTAAAAGGCAAATCCCAAATTAACCAAGCCTAGGGCGACACTGAGAAGGAAAAACCTTAAAAAAATATATATAGGAGGAGGAAACCTTATGAGGACCAAGACAGTATCATAGTCTGCTACATTTGGGCTAGGGCATTTGATATTGTTGATGGAATGGGGAATTATGAATTATACTGGAAAATGTCAAGAAGAATAAAGTTATTGTTTTGCAATTCCCAAGTCAAAGCCCTTACCTCAGTAAAATAAAAGAGTGTACGGTCCAGAGTTAAAGCCATTCTATATGAAGGAATTGGCTGAAATTTCTCCCAGGACTGTTTAACAGTTAGCAGACATGTTCATATCTGCAGTTATTGTTTCACAAGTGGGTCATGCTAGATACTGAATGCAAATCAACTTTTTCAGTCACAGCTAATTTTCCTCAATAAATAAAATACCAAGCACTTTTCTTTAGTTTTTTAATTGGATTAGCTTTATCTACTAAAAAAATAAGATGTTTTAGAACAAACTTTCAAGCACCACGCTAGGTTTGTGTGTGTGTTTGTGGGTGCACGCACCCTTGTATGTTAACTTGTGCTTCTCTGCACAGTTGTTGCATGAAGAACTGGCTCTTCAATGGGTGGTAAGCACCAGCAATGTAAGAGAGGCAGCGCTGCAGCAGGCCTGGTTTTTCTTCCAGCTTATGGCAAGTATCGCACAAAAACACACGATCAAGTCAGATAATTCATATAGTACTTTTTACAGTAGAACATCTTAAAGCAGCTTTACAATTTTAGGTTATAATATGTAAGGCCAATCCCAAATTAAGACTGTGGCAAGAAAAACTCCCTAAAGGTTATAAGGAGGAGACCTCGGAATGACCAAGGCTCAAAAATGGACTAGTCCTCTTTGGGTGGCTTGGATGTTATATGTAAGGATTAAACAAATGTATCTAGTCAGTAATACACACACATGAATTTAGGTACTGACAATCCAAACTGAAAACTGAAGCTGATTCTTTAATGTGTGAACCTTATACTGCAGTTTGTATACTTGCTGGGAAAACTGAATCCACATATATCAGGTTGCAACAACGAGTAAGACAAGTGCAAAAGTGGCTGAACATTGCTGGAGCCTACATCCAGAATCTTGTTCAATCCATGACAATTCCAGTTGTTATAATTACTCGTGAAGGTATTACACGAATAGGTATGTCTCATTCACAGGTGTCTAATGTTTTGTCTAGATCTGAATTGAATTTTAGTTTGATTAAGCAAGGTGGGAAATGATCTTAAGTATTCAGATAAAAAGCCATGTAATTTAGCCATGTAAACATCTGCCTGCACTGTACTATTGTTACAGGTGGAGTATGTGAGTCATTTCTAGGCTTATGTGGTTGCATCAAGACTCACATTTGAGCTAATTCAGCATGCCAGCTGCAATAAATCAGTCTGTAAAGGAAGCCAAAAAATAATAAAAGTTAAGAATGGAAAAGTTCGGATTAAGGATCTCTTGTTGTCCTGATCTCTTGGCATGGTTCTCGCAATAACATATCTAAGAAGCATATAGAATCGAAATTCTACAGCTCAGCCCCTTTATAATTGGTATGTTGGAAGTACATTTTGTACAGCCTGCTACAATGCCAGATTAATTCGAATCACGAGAGCAATTGAATTGAAAACTTGGGTGACATGCTGAAACATCACTAGCTTACTGTTGCCGCCTAATTTCACTCCCATCTTTCTCGTTGCTAAGGTAAGGTATATACTAAGTCCTGTACCACACATATACATAGCTTTGGATCAGATTATGTTTACTGCATATGTAAATGAAACGATTTTAGCTGGTTGTTGAGTTTATATGTGCAGATGAAAAGTCCTAATCAGCAAACGGAACAATTTAATTCAGAATGATGCAAATCACTGTTAATGTCACTGTTGTTGAGATTAGATGAGTTATAACCTAATATTAGGTATATGAAAAGAAATGGCCTATGTGTAGCTTATCATTTAATAAATGTTTTCAAACTTTCTGTTTAACTGAATTTTGTGGCATGACGAAATGTTACACAGTATCCCACTGCCTAAAATATAGTATATATAATTTAGTTCTATTAACTGACAGCAACTTTACCTTCATTAATAGGCTCTAGATTAAGCCCACTTTGTCATTGTTGGCAATTAATTTGCTATTGTGCTTTTAATATTGTACTTTATTTGGCCACTGTAAACACACAATACAGTAAGCACAATGCAGACTTTGTGTCTAAAGGTTGTTCTGACTTCTGGTCTTTCAAGCAGTTTTTGTTTCTCACTTCATGTTTGAGTTTCTATTCCTTTCTCTCTTAGGTGAAAAGCATGGCCCAGCATCTGTTCCTTACATCCAAGCTGGACATACCCAGACGCCAGCGTTTCCCTGATCGCTTTGTGGATGATATAGCTGCCTTGGTGTGTGCTATTAGCGCAGATGTAGCCAGCAGGCACCACAAGGTAACAGCTTTTAGAGAAGTTTCGCCCATTTCCAAAGCTTGATCCAGCTAATGGGCAGTATGAATTAAGAGTACTAGCACATTACGCTCTGTAACGGGTTATATGTGTATCTGTGTTTTGGACAATTTTAGGATATTGAGCTTGTGGAGAGATTAAATAACAGTCTGGCCTTCTTCCTCAATGACCTGTTTTCTCTCATGGACCGGGGGTTTGTGTTTAACCTCATCCGCAGTTACTATAAACAGGTGCACAATTATGCAGACACACATTGCTTCTTGTTTACTTGTCTAATGTGCATTAGAATTATATTAAGATAAAACTCGCTTTGCTGTGTGTTTTCAGATCTCTAATAAGCTGCACACAACACAGAACCCCAGCTCTTTGATAGCTCTGAGGATGGACTTCATGCGCATAGTGTGCAGTCATGAGCATTATGTCATTCTCAACTTACCATGCTCCACACTCAGCCCCCCATCCTCTCCATCTCCTTCAACTTCCTCCACTGCCTCACAGGTATGCGTACATACACAACATGTACTATTAAACACAAGTTTTCAATCAGCCACGTGCTGCTATAGCAGCTTTTATTCTTATTTAGCCATAACTGAGTTTTGGTTATTCTGTTTGGTATTGAGGCTTAGGTCACACTCAGCATTCCAGATACTGGATGTGCTTATGATCAGGGCTCTTTGCAGGCCAGTCATAAACCTGGCAAACCTGAAAATCCTATTCACTATTTAGTGTTCTGTTTAAGGAGGCCAGCCATTTTAAATGGTTGTATACTTTTGTAGGGCTGTGTACTACTACTGTATACTACTGTACACTACAGGGGTGGGCAGCATTGGTGTTTTGGGTTCAATCCCCAGGTGAAGTGGTCTGGTTCACCTCTGTGTGGAGTTTGAATGTCCTCCCCATGTCTGTGTGGGTTTACCCCCAGGCACTCTGGTTTTCTTCTACAGTGTGTATGAGTGTGTGAGTGAATTACGATGAATTGCCAACCTGTCTAGGGATTTTCCTGCCTCACGCCCTATGCTGCCGGTTAGTCACCAGCTCTTCTGTGACCCTGTGCAAGATCAAGCGGATAAAAAAGTGATTGAGTATACTTAATGGTTTTAGTTTGTCTGACAAATGAGTGAAGTTTTACATTTGACAAGGGGCCTTGCAAGCTAAATTAAAACATTGTTAAATATGTATTACTACTACATTCGTGTTGTTTTTTAAGACACAATTTTAACTGAACAAAGCAACCAATCCAAGCTGGAAGGACAGCTCGGTGGGTAGTGCTGTCACTGGGCTGTAGCACTGGGTTCAGTCCCAGATGAAGTTTCCTGGGTACTTTCTGTGTGGAGTTTGCTTGTCCTCGCTGTAGTCATGTGGACTCTGTCTAGAATTAAGTGGATAAGAAAGTGAATTAATGAACATTACACAAAAAAACAGAAATAACAGTAGAATTGAAATTTCAAAAACTAAATATCACCAAAATGTTGTTGTTATCTATTAATAACATCACAATAACTTGAAAAATCACAAGCGAGACTGAGAGAAGCATAACAGAAAAGGCGCAAAGAAAGCGAAAACGTATACTTTAAGAATATTAAACTCAAAATAGACAATTACAAACAGAAATATTCTGTTTATACAAACCATTTTTTATTACAAAATGTTAATTTTTGTTTACGGGTTTTTTGGTTCTTAAAACTCTAGGACCTATTTTGATGCCATATATTTGTTTCATGTAGTCACATGGTAAAGGAAAAAAAACTCAATATAGAAAAAAACAAATTGAGATGCATCGATAATCGTTGCCGTCTGAATCGAATCGAATCGAATCGTGAGGTACCTAGAGATTCCCACCCCTAGTATATAGTATTAATGATCAGCTGTGTAGTGGAATAATTTAAAACCTTCTTTTTCAACAATTGTTTGATATAATTTCCTTTCTCAAGTAAAGTGCCACAGCATCAGTGATGTCTTGGTGTTATTGTTTGGTTAATGCTGTTTCTGTCAAGCAGGTGTCTGGCCCTCATGCTATCTGGCTTTCAGTGTACTGTTTGTAATTGTATTTCCAAATTACATGCAAATCATGTCTTTACATTTTCGCAATCAGCTGTTTTTGTCCAGTGCCTGTTATGTGAAATCGAATTGGTGATGAACTCTTTCAAACATGAGCTAGACTAGTGAATAGAGTAATGTCTGTTTGTTAAAACACTTTCAGATGTCAAGTAAGTACTTTTAGTGCAAGTAATAAAATGTGTTTAGTAGGACAGTTCTCTTGAGACCATTCTACCTTATGCTTAAAGCACCTTATCATCTCTCTTTCGTTTCCAGAGTTCTGCATTCTCATATCCAGCGCATGACCAGGGTGTAGTCAGCATGTTTGAGCTGTCCGTGCCCTTCCGCCAGCAGCACTTCCTGTCTGGCCTGCTGCTGTCTGAGCTAGCCCTCATTCTGGAGCCTGATGGAGAAGGGCAAGTCTATATCTCTCTCTATCTGTATCTCGACCTCTCTCTCTTTCTCTCTCTTTCTCTTTCTCTCTTTCTCTTTCTCTTTCTCTCTCTCTCTTTCTCTCGCTCTCTCTCTTTCTCGCTCTCTCTCTCTCTCTCTCGCTGTATCTCTCGCTGTATCTCTTGCTATTATTTTCCACCATACTAAAACATGCCTGCTCTCTTCAGCAGTATGTTCTTCTTACATAAGAAGGCCATCAGCGCAGTGCACTCTTTGCTGTGCTGTCACGACTCAGACCCGCGCTTCACCGACCCCCAAGTGCGTGCCCATATCGCTCAGCTCTATCTGCCACTCATCCCCATTGTCATGGAATCTCTTTCTCAACTTTATGACTTCACTGGTGAGCAGGGCAAAAAACCCATGAACTCCATACAGTAACTTCCAGCAATTTTCAGCCAGGTTATTTTTATCCCAGCTGGCATTTAATAATATTCGTTCCAAAGGTCATAGAACACTATGCTGCATGATGTCAAACTGCTTGTCACTCCACCCTGAATGATAAAGGTTCCACATTTTATTGTTACTTTTCTTGCAGATATCTCGCCTCGTATCCGGCATGCCTCTGTAATCTTTGATGAAGGCGACCCAGACAACAGCACAATTAACCCCTCAGTTGCTATGGCAATAGCCGGCTCGCCATTACCCCATTCAAAAGTCAGTTCTTTTACTCTCCCCTCACTGGTGAGCAGCGTAATCTCACAATTCTATACAGCAAACTTACATGATGTATAGAATCATATGGTTTAGTGTTTTAGTGTAACTTTTGTATGATGCTTGTCATGTTTGTAGTTATGTGGAAAGAACTACATGTTGAAATGGCTTGACAAAACAATTCTACTCTCAAAGGAAAACTGCTTTGTGAAATGGTCTCTCCTCTACAAAGGATCATTGCTGCAGTTTGCATATGTCACCAGCGTGGTGCTGGACTGTGCACTTTACTCGGTGCTGTACTGCTCTGGGCCAGTATGTGGCTTAAATGTGCAAATGCGTAATCTTCTTTATCCACTAGAGGGCAATGATATTTGATTAAAGGATTCACAGTTAATAACTTTCATACTATACTGAAAGTCCTGTCTTTCAACAAAGCTGTTTATCTCTATAAGGGTGTTAAAGCATCCTTTGCATCATGTGTGAGATGACCAGAATGGGCGTTTGGGTTTTATAGTGGGATCATAATAGCGGAAGGGCAGGCTTTCTATACATGCATGTGAAACAATCTGCTGTCTCCATGTATGTCCAGCCGGGTCGCCAGTGTGGCACGCTGTCAGCCGAATGCAGCAGGACCCTACTGGTATGTGTTCTGTGGGTGCTGAAGAATGCAGATGCAGCCCTGCTCGAGCGCTGGCTCTCAGAACTTCCTGTGCTGCACATAAACCGACTGCTTGAACTGTTGCACCTTGCCATCTCCTGCTTTGAGTATAAGGTACAATACTTGCATTAGGGGCAAAGACTGCCATTTGCAAAAGATCAGTATAAGCAAATTACAGGAAATTGAAGCTTACAGTAATCAGATTATGTTAAGCATGAGCTCATACAAAACTGATATAAATTAACCCACTATAACCATAATAACCATTTACTGTGTTAGTGTCAGTAGCGTAAACTCTAATTGGCTGAAAAGCCATTCTTTCTTGCATTGCTTATAGATAGTCCATACACTCCTGAATTATTTGGTACCATTAATAAATAGGATACATTGTATGTGTGGTTAAACATAATCTCACCAGAATATAAAACAGCTATAATCTTTAACTGAGGTTTAATTCCAATAAAATAGTGTTTAACAAAACCACTTCAGAAACGGGCATCCCTGCATTTACTACAATATAATAGCACTGAGTATTAGACTACAGCATGAGAAAATGTCTTATTGCATTGTAAACTGTAATCATGTCAGAAGTGTATCTGCAGAAGCTATTGACAAAGAATGCATCAATTGATGGGACTGCCGCTGGCTCTGTCTGTGATTGGTACACTTAGTGGAAGAAGGCTCTGGAGCGGATAAACAGTCTGACATTAAAAAAATCTCAGGACATGAAGGCACGCTTGGAGGAGGCCATCCTAGGAACTATTGGAGCACGGCAGGAGATGGTTCGCCGTTGCAGAGGTAGATATGGTTATTTTTGTTTTGTTTTCTATTTGTAAAGGATTATTTCTTCATAACTGTACCACATCTACAGAGAGGAGTCCTTATAGTGCCCAGGAGAATGTACGATGGAGGAAGAATGTCACTCACTGGAGACAGAATGCAGACAGAGTAGACAAGTAGGTTTATAGTTCTGTGTCTGTGCATATCTTCTTTCCAACTGCACACCAAGTGTGCATTTCGGGTGATTAGGATCAGCAGCTTCAGTCCAAAAAATGTATCAGTAGATGCATAATAAATGTTTGTAAGTGTCCTGTAAAGGCTTTTTTACAACCCAAATCACTATCAGAAATCATCCATGTTCCCGTCATAACCCTGAAGATGCCGGGGTTTTCACAAAGTGACTTTTTGCGGAATGGCTTTTAGTCAGTCAGTCCTAATCAGCACCTTCATTTTGAAGGCAGCTTGAGGAGTTCTAATATCTCAGTGTATTAGTCTGCATTAATGCTGCCAACTGTAACATTTTTTGCAAACGGTAGTGACACAGCCCCATCCAATGACAGACCCTGGCTTTAGAACATGTTGTTGATAACAGGCTGAATGATTCTTTTTGTCTTTTCTTCCGAAAAACACTTTAAATACTGATTTATCTGATCACAAAACACCTTTTCAATCTCTAATAGTCTATCCTAGATGCCTCAGAGCCCAGAGAAGTTGACACTATTTAACGTAAGGCTTCTTTTTGCAGAGTAAAAGTTTACATTGCATATGTGAATGTGAAATCCATAATGGAGCATTTGACATAGATTTGCCAAAGTATCCACCCCGTATGGCTATGTCAGTTGATGAATGATGGTTTGTGATTCTCTGAGGGATCAGAGATCAGGCTTATGCATTTTGCACTTAAATTCCTCTAGTTTTCTTGAATTATTGAATGATATTATGCCTTTCCCATCTTTCTTGGGGAACATTGCTTTTAGACATTTAATTTTTTTTCATTCATTTGTTAACTTGAGATACTTTGATGGCCATTTTAGCTCTTCAAAGACTCTTGTGATTACTGCTTTTGTACCAAATCATGATCACAGTCACCTGTTTAAAATTGCATAATTATGTATTTTTCCCGTATTATTATCCCTAAGTTGTGCTTGTTTAGCTTT
The DNA here is from genome assembly GCA_033117975.1 of Parotocinclus spilosoma. Taxonomy (NCBI): domain Eukaryota; kingdom Metazoa; phylum Chordata; class Actinopteri; order Siluriformes; family Loricariidae; genus Parotocinclus; species Parotocinclus spilosoma. The sequence continues at coordinate 18,058 of JAVSBV010116760.1, forward strand.
TTTTGGGAATGTCTAAAACGGAATGGGTGTTTATTGACAAATGAAATTAAGTTGACCAGACAAAAATACATTAAATGTCTTTGTTTTGTAGTGTCTACGATAAAGTACACGGTTGGTGAGAGAGAGAGGTTTTTGGAAATCCTGGGCTTACCTGACATACGTGCTTTGAGTCCATTTGTTTGAATCCACAGTTTTGTGTTATGTCTTCACAACATCCATACAGCTCCCGTTATAAACCCCTTAAATCCTATATGTTAGCTAAAGTGTTATTGAACAGCTTAGTTATAGGGTAGGGAACGTATTTGTATCTGTACCTATAATGCTATAAATAGCTATTCATACTGCTCACAAAAATGATTGCATACTTCAAAATGAAATTTCCCATAAAGATATATCCCCTAATTTTGTAAGCCATGTATAACCTATCTGTATGAATGCAGAACAAAAGTGGAGATGGAGCAGGAGTCGGTGGTGGACGGAAACCTGGCAACTGAAGCTTCATTAATAGTTTTGGATACTCTGGAAGTCATTGTCAAAGTAATGAAGCCTCTTATTCTATCACTCTTGCTCTTTGTTGTTCTTTCACTTTCTAAATAACTGTATGCAATTGTCAGTGTTACAAACATAAGGAAATTAATATGTCAAATCATATCTTAAAATGCTTCTGTGTGTATGTGTGTTTCAGACGGTGGTGCTGTCAGAGCTGAAGGAGAGCGTGCTGGGTGGAGTGTTAAGAGTTCTTCTGCACAGCATGGCTGGTAACCAGAGCGCCTTTTTCCTCCAACATTGCTTCAATACGCAAAGAGCTCTGGTCTTCAAGGTATTTGGAGTGACACGATACACAAATATTATCAAACGTTTAAAGTAACAAACATCGTTGCAGATATGCAATTCAACACACACACACACACACACACACAGTTTCTTAAATAATGTTCTTTAATTGGGAATGTAGTAACTGAATGCACTTATCAAATGTGCAAGTGTATGTACCTTTCAGCATTAATGGTGCTTTCACAGATGTGAAAGTTACCCATGCCATGGTCACCCAGTGATTGCATGGACACCCCCATACCATCAGAGATGCTGAATTTTGAGCCGTGCGTTCATAAAAATCCGGACAGTGCTTTTCCTCTTTAGTCCGGAGGGCACGACATCTATGATTTCCTTTTTTGTGATTTCCTTTTTTCTTTTTTTTTATTAGTTTTGAAAAAAAAAAACACAACACGCATAAATCCCCTTCTATATCCATACCAACAAATACAAGTGGAAAAATCAACAAAAGACGTCCATGATTTCCAAAAACAATTTGAAATGTGGAGTAGTCAGACACTTCAACTTTGTGTTAGTCCATCTCAGATGAGCTCGGGCCCAGAGAAGCTGGTGGCATTTCTGGTTGCTGTTGACATACAGCATTCGAGTTTTAAATTGCACTTGTAGATGTAGCGATGAACTGTGTTCACTAACAATGGTTTTGTGAAGTGTTCCTGAGCCCATTTGGTAATATCTGTTATGGTGTCGTTTTTTAAGGCAGTGCTGCCTGAGAGATTGAAGGGCATGGACATGTTGATTTTTGGACTTGCTGCTTACTCGAAGAGATTTCTCCAGATTCTCTAAATCTTATGATGTTATTATGAACTGTAGTTGATGAAAACCCTAAATTATTTGCAATTGCACGATAAGAAACGTTCTTAAACTGTTAAACTTTTTTTGCTCATGCAGTTGTTCACAAAGGGTTGATTTGAATGATTGAATGATTTAAAGCAAGGCCCTCAAGAACCAGCAGCTGCCTCATACCACATAGCCAACTTAAGCCTTATGTCTTTAAAATTGCTTACTTCTGGCAAATGTTATCTACGTCTGGCAGTTGTTAATTTAATCACAAATGTGTCATGCACAATACTGTTCATGTTCCCTGTATTCTTTCAACTAGCTCTAACTGTTTCCTATTTGCAGCATGTATCACATTGAAACTCTTATGTTATAAAAGTTACTTGAGTGTGTATGTGTGTGTGTGTGTGTGTGTGTGTGTGTGTGTGTGTGTGTGTGTGTGTGTGTGTGTGTGTGTGTGTGT
>JAVSBV010116769.1:0-20131 GCA_033117975.1 Parotocinclus spilosoma
TGATCCGTGTCTCCTTTTTTACCGGCTCCTACACAGTAATTATTTTAAAATAATACAATGTGGGGTTTTTTTTTGTATCCTGGCTCCCACAGTTGAAGTACACATATGATAAAAATCCAGACCTCTCTATTCTTTGTAAGTAAAGGGGAAAATTTGCTAAATTGGCAGTGTTTCAAATACTTATATTCCCCACTGTATGTTCCACGGACATAAAACGAATAACAAAAGTTTTGAAATTTCTGTGTTGATAACTTCTGAACCACTAGAGATAATGCAAATCTGCTGCAATTCATTTCAGAGACAATTCTGCTTCTTGATATGCTACATGACCACCTTCCCATTGGAAAAACTTGCACTTAATCAAGTATGGCAGCTTTCAAGATGTTCCACACAAAGCCTAAAAGATGCCCCCCCACCCATTACTCGCTGGGGTCTACAGACATGCCATTTTCCTTTTTGTTTATGAAATAAAAGGGTGTCCTGTGGCTTTTAACTTAATCTGTATATGACCAATTCCTATTCTCTGCCTAAGAATTACAAATGACAGCATACATAAACAAAAATAAAAATAAAATAAAGAAGAATAACAATAGCAGGGGCTGTTGGCTCATACGTGGCTCTATTCTCTCACTAGCTTTAGCTTTATGGCATTTGCCACAGAATATCAAGCTGTACGCTTAAATTTCACTTTAATACAACCTTGATAATACCATTTTACCAGTTAGTGCAAGGGTACAAGAAAGCTGAATTGCAACTCAGCCCACTCAGATTGCACTTTTACAAAACTACACACCATATTGTTAGCCACAGACTGCACTAAAAACATACACTTACACTAAATCCAAACCACAAACTGTACTATGCAATTAAAACATGCACGCTTTTATTAACTAAGAAAATATATGTATGCATAAAACAGATCACAGACGCACAAGAACCAAAAAACAAACACACCATCCAGTTGTTGGGAACGGGAAACCACAAGTGACTGATCCACCTTTTAAATTCAGATTTAATGTAAGGCAAAGCACTGTCCTGTTCATGCTTCTGTTAGCCTAACAGAAAGACAAGCGTAGGCTAAACGTGAACAGAGCAGAATCGGTTACATGAGATTGATCGGCCAATCAGCGGTCACAGCTGAGAACCGGCCATTCAATCATTGCATCTCTACTCTATACCAATAAATTCTGATATGTGTTATTTTTTTATGACTTTGAGCAAATTGCTAAATATAACCATTTTTACGTGCAGTCACTTCACATCCGTGTGTTGTTATTACAGCATCCATGATATTTGTCTTGGTCTGTGGGCGATGATAAAACTAGTGGCTGCTTCCTGTCACATCATCTTACATGGCCAACATGGCTCTATCCGCCAATTAAAAATAATTTGCTTCCTTTAGCCAACTATTTTCTTTACGTTCTTCTTTTCCACCGCCCACTGGATCTATTGCTTAAAATTTCCTATTTCACCACATCCCTGTATTCGGCCAACAGCTAGCATCCACTAGACTACCTGCTCTACTATACATTATCTCTCTGATGCACCATGAGGTTTTATTAATGAATCTTATAAAATGTTGCACTTTCTTTGCTAGAATTACACTGTAAGTAAAGTTAAATGAATTTGAGATGGGGTGGGCAATATGATACATTTCAGATTGTAATTGATTCTTGTCACAATCTGCCTTAATACATTATTTTCCTGAAAGAGATTAGGGATTAATGGTCAAGCTTCATTTTAAAACTATTTACATTTTAATGACGTGACCTTTAAAAACAGTAGTATTAGCCTACGATATGTATTATTCTACTGTACTTTTTACAGTATTTTTACTCAAAATACCACATCAACTTGCATAAAGACTGCACATTACTATATGCCATTTGCTGTGTCTTCCAGCATAGTATTACATATGTGTAGGTGACCATACAGACTTTTATCAACAACAAGTCCAAAAGCCAGAGTCTGTCATGGTTCGAGGTTGTGTTACATAATTTGCACTTCTGTGTTGGCAGCATTATTGCACAAAAGTACACTGAGATTTTAAAGCAGTACAACCTAGCCTTAGTCGCCGTCATTACCAAGTGCCGTTAAAGAGCAGTTGGTGAGGCGGTTTATATCCGGTATTTAATTGGCGATGTGATGACGAACACCGGGAGTTCCCGTTACTTAAGTCCGAGGCCTAGCATTGTTCGGAGTCACGTTGTCACACGCAGTATGGATGGACTCTCGTTCGCGACACGATAGGTATATTCACATCTGTTGGCATCATGGGTTTGAAATCACATTAGTCTCTAAATTATTTTATTTAATTTGATAGATTGCTCCTGCCCCAACTTTTTTGTAATGTGTTGCATGCTTCAAATGCAGGAATGAATGTTTTCAACAAATGCAGTTCTTGACTAGGAGTTTTTTTATACCTGTATTTTCTGTTCCATCTCAACTTTCCTGATTGACATTCTTTGGTTCAGAATTACAAAAGTGACAACTTCTGACTATGATTACAGGACACCTGTAATGAGGAATGCAGGAATTGAGGGTGGAATGAGCATTCGTACGGCAAAACCGTATTTACTGTACACCGTACTGTAAAGTCTGAACACTTACATCTTCACCTTGGAAACTGAAACATGCTTGTTAGTCTTGAGTAGCATTAGTTTCTGGTTAAACTTGCATCCCTATGACTCAATCATTTCAATCATCAGACGATTTTTGTAAGTTTAGTAATGTGTATTTTTGTATCAGTAGAGGATATATGTTCATTTAGTATTTAAAAAATCATCTATTTAAATGGGAAAAACTGTAATAAACATCATGGATCATGATCCAGCTTAAAAAATGTTAATAGATTTTTTGCCAGATCAACCAAGGTGCAGAACAAATTAAAATACTTGATGACAGTGGCTACTACTAATGACAGTGTAGTGAACAGAGATGTCTGGCAAACTTTCAAACTTTGAGGTTGTACATTTTTTTTCTAATCTTTTATTCATGGTTATGGGTCCAATGTGGTAAGAGAGTATGTTTAAGCATTTATTAACCATGAGGACATGTTAATGAGGTTATATCGGGGGGAAAAGAACATATTTAACATATAAGCAATATAAAATAATATCTGCTAAACACCAACCCATGAATAGGCATAGATAGCACAGACATCTGGTAAACAGAGAGTTATAAGAAATCCAGCTTTTGGTAAATAATTTAATCTCATATTGAAAAATGAGCAGAATACTTCTTCTAATTAAAGTGAATTTAGTGACAAAAATTTACCACAATTGTTAGCAACCAGCTCATTATCTATAGTTTAGAACCTTTCCTTGCCAGTTCAGTATTATTAAGACCTGCTACAACATCATACAAATGTGGAGAATAGATGCTTTAAACGAGGGGACTGAGATGGCCTGGACATTGTTCTGCTGGAAGATCCAGTGACAACACAATTTAATTTAATAGGCAGAGTCAGATTTATTTCGATTTAAAAAGTTCTGGTATTTCATGTGATCCATGAATCTATGTACCCTAATGAAGTTCCAAATGTCTCTGGAGGAAAAACTGCCCTACGACACCACATACCCTCCATCTTACTTAACTGTAGACATTATTACAGTGTAGTCATCGTTTTTGTCTTCCTCCCTATAAGACATTTTTAATTTCAACCAACCATAGAACACAGTTCCAGTCTAAGTGTGTGGCTACCGAAAATAAATAAGCAAATTTAAAGCCATATATCTGTAAACTAAAGCACGATTAAAATATTGGAGTTAAATAAAACTAATAAAATTATCTGCATCACTAACAGCTGCAATACTTGAGTCAGTTGACATCTTGTGCTGAAACCTCATGCTGGATCATGGATCACACAACTTAAATACACTACTGAAAACATTTTTTACATATTAATTAATTCATTTTTAATCCAGTTTAGATCCAGGGCCTAAATAGCATGAAGGACACAATAAGGTTGTAAATGTTTTTGTAATGTGGGAGGAAACTGGGGTACAAAGAACAAACCCATGTAGACATAAGGAAAACACATTTATGTGTTATATGTTTATAAACTTAATAAATGCAGAGACCATTCTAGGAATAAAACTGGGATCCCCAAAATAGTTCATTTTTTATTATTTTAGAGTACAAAAACAAATCTCTTTAATTTACAAAGTCATGAAAGGTCAGGATTACGGCAGGCGTGCCATTTTAAACTGCTCCTAACTCAGAATTCACATTTCTTCATCAGCCAACACTTGAAAAAAAAACTGTTTACTTATTAAGATCCCAAACAATGACGAGCACCAGTGTAATAAGAGATAATCAATATTATTTGATTGGTGAGCGGTCAGATTGTTCTGGCTCATCTGTGTATTCTTTCAATTAAGCTTGCAATTAGTTTAATTTAACAAGTCTACTTTGATTATACTGGTTTACTTAATATTAACATTATCCTCTGTCTCGCTAATCACGATAGTTGCCTATGGAGTATCCTAAATATAAATAGAATTCGGGGAATTAAAGCAGTCCAAACCATTTGATTGGCAAGAATTGGAACTTGTTGCCAAGATTTCTCCGGTGGCACTTTCATACTGATTGCAGGAGACAGACTAGGTTGGCTATGGTGTGAGTTAAATTGCTCTGAATAAGTAAGGGCTCTTCAAAAGGTATTTTACAGGCAGTACAGAAAATTTCACTATTCAGTAATACAGCTCTGTTTTCATTTTCAGAAATATGAGCAACAGAGTAATTGCGTTCTAGTGTCAAAATGTATAGTAATTAATAAAAATGTTCATTTGTACTGTTTTGATCACGTCTTTAAATGTGACTTCTAACTAAATGTAATAATAGAGATTTGCTTTGCTTTTTAAAAATATTTTACATTTTATTATCATGAACCTTGCACTTTCAGCACTGTAATTTTTCCACTTGGCACAACCACCACAATACACATATTTTTTAATGAGCATTTTGTTTGGAAGTCTCCATGGTAATAACTAAATTTTACAAAATGTCCATGTTCTTATAGCCTTTAAGATAGCACATCCATAGCAGCCAGCCAGCTAGTTGGGTATGCCAATAAACAAATCACCTCTTAAACACACCTCAATATATTGGTTTACGATCATTTAATCTATTAGAGTCAGTCCCTGCAAGCATAAGTGTTGCCATGATATGCTGTTTTTTGAGTGTAAATGTATAGGACCAACAACAAAGGCTAAACCACACACAATTCTTTGCGATTTGAAAGTGTAGAAACTATTACATGATGGTTGATGGGAATTGAATGCCTACTGAAGTGTTTGTTTAAGCCACACAAAAACCATTAGCCTCCTTATTTTGGCACAGAACTCTTTAGTGAATGCTCCTGACTGCAAGAACTACCTTTAAATCTTGTGATGTGAGAAATATGGTGCTTTATAATGCTAGAAAGAAAACAGATGACAACAAACCAATATTTGTTGAGACAAAACCTCATTAAGCAGAGAAAAAATATATACAATATATAAGCATGAAAGTGTGTGGTGAGTACCGTAAAAAAAAAAAAAGCCCACGCAAGTACAACCCCAATTCCAGTGAAGTTGGGACGTTGTGTAAAACATAAATAAAAACAGAATATGATGTGCAAATCCTTTTCAACCTATATTCAATTGAATACTCAAACAGATAAAATGAATTGTTTTTGCAAATATTCACTCATTTTGAATTTGTCGGCAACACGTTAAAAAAAAAAGTTGGGACAGGGGAATGTTTACCACTTTGTACCACCACCTTTTCTTATAACAACACTCAATAAGCGTTAGTTGTAGGCAGGCCAGTCTAGTACCTGAATTTTTCCTTTTACTACGAAGCCACGCTGTTGAAACTTGAATGTGGATTGGCATTGTCTTGTGGTTTGCTGAAATAAGCTGGAACGTCCCTGAAAAAGACGTTGCTTGGATGGCAGCATATGTTGCTCCCAAACCGGTATGTACCTTTCAGCATTAATGGTGCCTTCACAAATGTGCAAGTTACATGTCATGGCCTCTAACACACGCCCATACCATCACATATGTTGGCTTTTGAATTTTGCGCTGACAATAATCCGGAAAATCTTTTTCTCTTTGGCCCAGAGGACACGACATCCATAATTCCAAAACAATTTGAAATGTAGACTCGTCAGACCAAAGGACACTTTTCCACTTTGCGTCAGTCCATCTCAGATGAGCTCAGCTCAGAGAATTTGGCAGTGTTTCTTGGTGTTGTTGATATATGGCTTTCACTTGTAGATACAAACTGTATTCACTGACAATGATTTTCTAATTTGTTTCTGATTTGTTTTTGAGCCCATGAGTTAATATCCGTTACACAATGATGTTGGTTTTTAATGCAGTGCCACTTGAGGGATCAAAGGTCACAGGCATTCAATGTTGGTTTTCTTATTTGCAGAGATTTCTCCAAATTCTCTAAATCTTTTGATGATATAATGAACTGTAGATGATAAAATCCCTAAATTCCTTGCAATTGCACAATGAGAAAAGTTGTTCTTAAACTGTTGGACTTTTTACTCATGCAGATGTTCACAAAGTGGTGAACCTCGTCCCATCCTTGCTTGTGAACGACTGAGCTCCCTTTATACCCGTTTTACCCACCTGCTTACAAATAAGCTATTCAACTGTGGAATGTTCCAAACAGGTTTTTTTATTTCTCAACTTTCCCAGTCTTTTGTTGCTCCTGTCCAAATTTGAAATTAGTGACTATTTGCAAAAAACAATAAAGTTTATCCATTTGAACTTTAAATGTCTTGTCTTTGTAGTGTATTCAATTAAATGTGTTGTACACAACGTCCTTCAAATTAATTGGAATTGGGGTTGTATAATGACTTGGATCATCCTGAAATACGAGCCACTACAAATAGAAATGTCCAAAAATGTAAAGAAAATGCAGAGAAAGATGCACACAAGGATAAGCTGATTTATCTTAATGAGAACCAGGCAAATAATAGCTTCTCACTACCCCTTTAGTGAAGCATTTCCACCAAAGCTTAGATAAACAAAGTGAAAGCAATGCTTATTTCAGAAAGCCACATTATTCCTTGGAAAACACCAAAACTGTGTTAAAAATACCTGCAATGAGGCAAAGAAATGTCTATCTATGCCAGCTACCTAAAAATAGTTCATCCTTTTATGGGATTTAACTCACAATTTGCCATTTGAGTGTGAATATTTTCATTAAATTAAAATATAATACTACTACTACTACTAATAATAATAATTACACCTCAGGCACCTCATCTCACCTCACCTCCATTAATAAGTTACCAAAGATATTTTACCAACAATTTAATCCTTATTTTGAGCCAGTATTTCTGTGCTTAACTTTCTGTTGTCACTAATATAAGTGGGCCACACTTAACAGGTGTAATACAGCCTTATATTCTGCACCACTATTTTACAATAGGGTTCATCCATGATTAAACTGATTTGATGTCCATTTAAAAGAGTGATAATAATATGTTTGGTCTCTGAGAGACACAGATAATATGTAGGACTGCCTTGTAATGTGAATCAATCAAAATGTGAACTGCATCAATGTAATGCCATATACACACACGACATATTATATACAGGGCACGAAAACAAAACAGACCTTAAACATCCATCTAGTAGTGCATTGGACCTCCTTTGGCCTTTAGAACTGTCACAACATAGGATGCTGTAGGTGTTGAAATTGTTCTGTAGAAAATTTGACTCATGTGGACATGATAGCTTTTCAGAGTTCATTTTACTTAAAATGCTCTGAACAGCCAGCTCAATCCTAATGATGAAACTTTTTATCCACAGATATCAGAGGACCTAGGGTGTGCCAAGAAAACATTCCTTATACTATTACTCCATCTCCAACAGGCTGAACTGTTAACACCTGACAGGAAGGGTTCATGGATCCATGCTTCTTGTACCAAATTCCAAACCTCCCAATAACATAAAGCAACAGAATTCAGGCCATGTTATTTTATTGCTCAGTAATCAAATTTTTTGTGCTCTTGCACTTAAACATTTTTATTCTTATTCTTATTTTTATTGCACTCAAACAATTTATTCTGTTCCAACCCATCTGTCCTAACTAACAGTGAGTTAATTCATTCATTTTAAATACTGGCATTGGATCAATGCTGGGTATATATGCACTATTATTGTATTGGTTTTGTAACTGAAATAGTTGGAGTAGTGCATCTCTAATAAAAAGAAGAATGGTTAAAGGAATACAGGTAATATAATGGTATATAATGAATACAGGTAATATAATGGTAATATAACAATCTGCACTGTTAAATACGCTGAAAGATATGTAATGTCAAGGAGAATATAGCTCCAAAGCAAAGTCTCTATGAACTTCAATAGGATATCTACTAACACAAATCATTGTGACAGGAGATTATAAATCAAAATCTGTCTGTCATAAGCAAGCTTTGTACTGTATGAGTTACAGCCCAATTTTACAGTAGCAGACAAAAAAAAATGTCCGCTGTAAAATAATTATTTAATTGCAGGTTAAGATCGACAGTAAAAAAAAAAAAAAACGTAATGTGACATATTGCCACCGGCCAACTGCGTGACAATTCTTATCAAAGACAGCTAATGATTTTTGCAACGACAGTTCTGACACTGTTAGGAATTTACTCTTCAGTGTCAAAAGCCACCAATGGAAGAGTTTGAAATACAGCTTCTGTTATGCAACTAGCTATCTATCATGCAAACACTTTCTAGGTGCATAAACTTTATTTACATATGACAGTGTGAAACGTATGCAGTAATGATACAGACAGTCATTTTTCATGGCTATTGGATATTTAATTAGGATGAGATACACATCCAAATCCACACAAAACTGACTCATAATAAATCTTTTGACTTCAGCCAAGGAATCAAAAGTAATTCTCTCTATTCTCAGCTCAGTTTTTTTCACATTTTGTAAGCATTACAAGTGTGAATGCAAAAATATACCAAATACAGGGCTGCGACGCATATATTTGTTTCGCATTTAGAATAAATGCAATTAAAGCTAAGCTAAGATTTCTTTTTAATTAGAGATATAGAAAATCTAAAGACATTTTTATAACCTTGATTATTCTTTACCAAGGATGTCAATAATTCTGAAGCTGACCATACAGTGAGTGTTCAGAAACATAATGCCTCTCTGTACACCTCTGTTCATCTCTTCAGGCAGTGGGTGGGTGCCAAGCAGGTCAAAAAGGGCAGACAGGCCACAAACAGTAAGGTCCAGTTCTGTCTTTCAAAATCTACAGGGGCATGTCGGATGACCTTGGCTCTAATCAAACACCTATCTCCCCATTAAATTAAACTTTACACTCTGACATGTGTAAGTGTGTCAGCCAATCCATCTTGCTTAACATCTAAACAGTTGTCATCTATGTCCTTAACAGTCGCTGTCATGGGTCTAGTCGTGCATAAAACTTAAACTATGGAGATGAGTTATGTTCTGGTAGAGTTTCAAATCTTTCAGTTAATTTCCAAAAAAAAGCTAACATTAAATATGGTAACCAAAAGTATAACTAAGTATTGCCAAACCACTAATTTATGATTTGGATTAAAGCAACTGAGACAAAACAAGAAAGGGAAGAATAAGTCTAGAAATATAGAGAGAGAACTGCAGAAGAAGGATGTTTGCAGCGAGAAAGTGCTTCTAAAGATGGTAATGTAAAGGCTATACAAAGATGTTTTTTTGTAATTTCTCTGATTGGTCCATTTTCTATTTATTTATTTATAAATACATTTATAAAATAAGTAAATAACAATAGAAAAGAAAACCCAACAACCTGTGTTCTACAAGTGACAGCTCATAGAAACAAGAGGAAAGTTTGGAGAGTTACCAGCTCATACAATAACTTTTTTTAATTGTTAGTTTTTTAAACCATCATTTGATTTAGGAGATATATCCAAATTTATATCAAGCTATTGCTTAAATATAATTAACTATTAATTATTAAAATATTAATGTTATTTTTTGTTAACATAAATCCACACCTGAACCTTTTTATAAATCTTTTCAGTTCAAAGAGAACTACAGAGAGGATAGAGAACAACGGAGGGCAAACGAACTTGAGGACAAATAAATCGAACATGAAAAGGCTACATGCAGAAAAGGAGACTGAAAATGCAAAAGCTGCTTCATGAGGCACAGAAGCAACAACGATTGGTCAGTGGGTCTTTGATAAGATGCCATCGTTATGCACATGAATAAATTGCATGAAAAAAATCGACATTCAGGATGTAATGGTTTTTAGAGTTGCTTGTAGTCAGACTCATCTGAGTGGCAAGCTGATGCAATAAAAAGATTATTTCCAGGAGAAAAGAAAGAAAATCCCTAAAAGAGAGGAAGACTTTTGGTTAACAATAACAAGTCTAACAATTCTGGCAGCTTTAAAAGTATACTGTGCAAGCATGTCATCAAAGTTACTTTGGTCTCTGATATCCATTTCCATTTTGTAATTTCGATCCCATTTTTTTTGTTATGCAAGAAAAAAGAATAAGTAAATAAATATATAAATAAATGTGACCAATGAGAATAAACACTCCAAGACTGTAGCAAAACAGTCACTACACAAAATAGACAAAGTATACTGTTGTAGCCTTACAGATAAATAGGATAGAAGTGCTTAAACCATTCAGGCTGCAGATGTTTTTTGTACCATTTACCTAATGGATGCTGTCAGTATCCTGACATGGCTGACCAGTTGCCGTCAGTACTAATTGAACCATTTGCAGCATCCCTTAGGAAAGAACTTGTGGATGATCCAATATATCACCATAATGCATTAGAAGGAATTATTGCTCATTATGTGGAAGGTTCATAGTAACTATGTGCACAATATTGCACAAGATAGTACAAATGATGTTACTATGTAACATATGTTTTAGCTTCAGTTTATAGTTGCAACAACGGTAGTTATCAATGCAACCAATTACCATGCCTTCTTACAGCTAATGTAACCATTTATCATTATTAGTTTGTGAACTCTACTGGAGGACATGGAGCACATTTTGTTAGATGGGCTTGTCAAGGTATTTGGAGAAAGACTCTTAGAGTATTACAAGACTTTAATTTCACTCTGACATTTTTTTTGTCATGGTGAGGCTCACTTTCATCTGGACAGTACCTCAACACTGAATACAGACTGCACTCAATTATTTACGTCAGCCTCAGTATGGCTAGATAGTGTCATAGTCTACCTATTCAAAGGACAATACCCCCTACCTTCTGTGCATATACATGATTCACTGGCTGTCCATCTGGATCTGGACAAGAAAGAGGATTGGTCAGTCATACATTAAACAAATGAAAGTAAATTAATGCCATATCTTCTTCAGATCAAGTAGAAGAAATATGGAATCGCCCAATGGTCAAGAAAATATTATGGGATCATCTTGTACTTTGCAGTCCTAAAACAAATATCCGCAAAGGATATATTCATTTTGAAATATCCCCTAAGTTTTGTGAGCAGTATATAAGTACAAAATGGCAATGGATATCAGAAACTACACTAAAATTGTGAACATCCTTGCACATTGTACAGTCACACAGTCACATCTACAGAGACAAAGAAATAGGTTACAAGGGTCTAATGTGAAGAAATTATGGGATATGAATAATTGGATGAAAAACATATTTAGCAATAGCACACTAATCAGGTCTGTGGATCTGGCAACCCTGATTTGCTCTAACTTGGCACAGCGTGCACACACATTTATTGTTTATTCTTTATTGTTAATCGGTATTTCGAAACTACAGGCCACCAGCATAGCAGGTTTGTTGAAAATCTGTTAGTGAATCACCACATATCCTTTTTATCTCGGCTTTGTCTTTGCTATAGTTCATGTAATTCATGTAAAAAACTTTTTACAACCGTTTCCCCACTTTTTACCATGACTTTCTACTGGCTTTGCACTGGCGCTTTGATCGACACTGTATTGGACCATCGGCTGCAGCGTACAAGAACCTACTGCAAGACGTTTACTATCAGCTGAATCACCTGTACCCACACTTTAAATCGGCAAACCATAACCAAATTATACATTTAATAGATTCATTATATTAGCAGTAACATGGTTTCTGCTGCACTTGTTCCCTTGCTGAGTGTGGCATATTTAGGTACTCATCTTTCGTCATTATTTTAAATTTTGTTTGTGGTAGATATAGGCTTGCAGCAGTGATAGAGCCTGCTTGGTACTTTCAACAGATTCATTCTAAGTGATTTAAGTTTCACTTAAAAAAAAAGAGCCACTTAAAATTACTTTTTAGTCAATTTTAGAATTCAGGAGTATAACTCAGAATGTGATTGGACCATAATCATAGTTTAGATCTAATATTAACATTTGATATCTGTATAGTTATGTGTTACCAAATTGTTATTTGATTTCTGATCACCATCTCTTAGTTTTTGAGCTATATATATATCAAATAAAATTTGCCTCCTTTCTCATTATCAGACCAATTGCACTATTACTTATGATACTCCAGTAGCATTTATTAATACCCTTCCAGACCTAACTTTTACACATACAGAGTTTGATTATCTGAAGCTTGAAACAACCAACTAAAATACTTATTTTACTTAAACCTGGATATAGTTGCTCCTGCTAGGGTCAAATGTATTAGAGAAAAAAAGGTTAGTAAAAAAGTAAGTAAATTGAAGATATTTAAGATTGCAAGTAGAGATGGCATGGAAGAGTATAAACAGGCCCTTGCCAAAAAGTATATATGCCAAAGCTGTGTATTTTTCCACACTTAGAGAACAATTTATATTTCTATTTAATACAACCTCCAGATTAACAAAAAAATGAACTCTGAACTTACTGAATAGGCTAAAAAACACTATAGGTATTAAGGGACTATAACTTTCTTGGTCTAAATCCTATATGATCCGTATCAGTTTGTTTAGGTAAATAATCTATACTTTTCAGAATTTCATAATGCTTAAAAAAGCTTCCTCTCCAAGCTCTCAAAAGTGAAGTAAAGTATCTCTCAGGGGTCTGTTATTGGCCTGCTATAATTCTTTCTGTATATGCTACCTTTAGGCTCAATTATTCATAAACATGGTATTGGTTTTCACTGCTATGCAGATGATACACAGCTGTACATATTAGCTGATCCAAATGGCGGCCTTACAATCAGTAAAATCGATAACTGTGTAAGAAAGTAAAAAAAAATGAATGTAATTTCCTTTTACTTAACTCAGATAAAAGAGGTTTTATTAGTTGGACCCAAGATCTAGATGGCTGTTTGGTAATGTGTTCTTTCCTTTTGTCTTAAGATGCAGAGAAACTGGTTCATGCATTTATAACCATGAGGTTGGATTATTGTAACGCTTTACTTGCTGGATGCTCTAATAAATTTCCAAATAAATTCAACTGGTGCAGAATGCAGCAGCTTGATCGCCAACAAAAAAATTGATTGTATCAGTCCTGTTCTGTCATCTCTACATTGGTTACCAGTTAAAATACTTCTATTATGTAAAGCCCTACACGTCCTGGCCTCACATTATCTGAGTGAACTCGTACAAATCCAGCTTGTCTACTGTGATGTTTTGCTCGCAAGATGCAGAACTTCTTTTACGATTTAAAATTAAAAGTTTTGAAGCAATTGTATTTATCACATCAGTTCAGATTACATAAATTAAACAACATATCTGTTTATTAACTTAATGCAGTGCCTGAGTGTACCAACATTTAGATTGCTGTAACTCTAGTGCAGCTCAATAGTGCAGCTCAATAGCCCAAAGTAAAGACCTTCTGTTGCCTTCATATGTACTCAGCCAGACGTACCATTTGCATGAGAACATGCCCTTTTTAAAAATCCACATTCTATCAGCACCATACAGTCTCCCCACAGGAACAAACTGCATGTATCCCGCCTCTTTCACAATCTGACATTTTTTCTAACACCACCACCCAGCTATGTGTAAGGGAAACTTCCACTTAACAAGAAAATATCCATCCATCCATCATCTTCCACTTAATCCACATGGGGCCACACGCGGGTTAGCCGTGGGCCACCCGGCAACTCTGGGGCGCAAGGGCAGGAACAACCCTAGACAGGGTGCCAATTCATCGCAGGGCACACACACACACACACACAGTAACACACTAAGGGCCACTTAACCTAACACGCATGTCATTGGACTGTGGGAGGAAACCCAGATTAAAGCCCCAAAGCCACAAAGTGCAGACTCCACACAGAAAGGATCCAGACCGCTGCACCTTGGGATTGAACATGAGACCTTCTTGCTGTGAGCCAGCGGTGCTACCCAAAAAGAACGTTTGCCATTGGCTGATAAGCTTGTTATTAGTTTGGTAACATGGCAGTGAAGGGTGGGCATATTTTTTCTGTTTTAAATCTGATGCAGCTTCATATATTTGAATACTGGGCAAAACTGCTTAATGCTGTTTTGGTTTGTGTTCTTTTTTTGCCCTAATACTAAAGTGAAATATAGATTACTGTATGCTGCTAAATTCAATTTCTATGCTAAAATAATTTTACAACATTTAAAATAGGATACACTTTTACTGATGCAAGTGAAAAAGCCATTAGTGTATGCCATAAGCAGATGCCCATGCTATTTCATTAGCATACACCAAGCAGATGGCTATGCTAAGACATTTGAGTGCAAAGATATCTCTACTATAATGCTGTTGTAAACACTGCAAAACATCATAGTGATCTTGCAGTATTTTTGAAAAACCGCATCACCACACTACTATTGCAAGTTTTCAGACAAGGGAAACACTTTCCTCAAAAAATCCAGTTGGTAAAGTAAGAACTGAGCACTGTTTTATTAAACTAAACACAGAATACAGGCTGTGAAAGATTAATTACCAAGTTTATTGCACAAATTAAAGGTTCAACATAAAAAAATTGCACACAGGTACAAAACCTTCAAAGCTATCTATGAGGGCAAGTGGAGTTTAACCAAACAGGGACACATCTCAGTCTGCTCTTATTAAATATTATATTAATTATTTTAATTAGTAATCTAAAGTTTCACCATATTGAAGTTGGTATTATTACTAAAATGGAATGTGGTCCAGTAAGCCATATTTTTGATCAGAGCTTCATTTAGTTATAAAATAAAAGTGCCTGAACATTACAAATATCATCTGTCCTCTGAAGTCTCGATACTTTTTTTTTTGGATATGTGTCTCAATTTACTTATGTGTCTTAATTTAAACAAAATTTAGATCACTATTACCTGAATTTACCACTTTCTGTTTGTTAATTTGCCTAAGACTATTTGTTAAACAAGACTTTAAAGAACATTTTGTTTTCTTCACAAATATTCCCATTGTGATTTAGTCAATTTTCTTTTTTATGGATTGTAGTTTTTAGGTACTGAAAGTGGGAGCCTTTGCTCCAGTTTTTAAATGGGTTTGAAAAAGCAATCAGTATCAGAAGCAGCACAGTGGCGCAGTTGGTTAGCGGTGTTACCTCTAAACTCAAGAGATCTCTGGTTTGATCCTGGCGAGGCCTCACCAGTGTGAGGTTTGCATGATCTCTCTATTGGTTTCCTCTGGGTACCCTGGTTTTATCCCACACTCTGAATAATGCATTAGGATAACTGTTGTCTCCAAAGTGTCCCAGTATCTGTAATTATGTGCCCTTTGATAGATTGGTTTTCTTCCTATGGTTGGTTCTGCCTTGTCTGCCATGCACTGCCAGCTATCCCCCAGTTATCCAAGTAACCCTGAATTTGAAGGTAGCTCACAAACAACACGTTCATGTTCACATAGCAACATGGCAAGTAATACTTATTTACTAGCTAGCTGTATAAGCAGAACTCAAATCCATATGTGAGAAAAGCCAAAAATTCCTGATGTGGCATATACTAAAAGTGAAGGTAATACATATAATACTCAAAGTCCTAGAAATTAATACAGCACTTTGGTGCCTATAATGTTAACATGGTCATGTAAAGACTATTCAGTTGTGTTTGCCCCAAGTCTGGTGTAAATTCATTTATGTGTTTGCAATTTAGGTATATTTGGGTTACATTATTCTGATGCAGTATAAATTATTGTCCACAAATATCCAAATAAGCATTTCATTAGTGTTCTGAGCCTTTTGGACCCAACTGTGTATGCGTGTTATGTATGTGTGTATGTATGCACGTGTGTACACACCCCAGCCACTTAATTATGCACACCTGTTCAACTAATCCTCCAAGAAAGTGTCTATTCAGATACATGATAGAAACTCAGCATATTTAGTTATGTAGACATGGTCAAGACAACCTACTGAAGCCCAAACTGAGTGTCAGAATTGTGGAAAAAATGGGATTTCAGTGGCTTTGAATGTGCCATGGAAAATACATTGTTATTTCCGTGGGTCAGAGAGGAATGGACTCGTTTGAGCTAAAAGAAAGGCAACAATAACTCAAACAGATCAAAAAAGAGGAGCATCTCCAAATGCACAACATGACAAACATGCTGATGGACTACAAGTCACATTTTGATTGGGCTGATGGAGTTTGATGTGGGAGTTTGATGTAAGGATATATATGGCTTTCTTTAGGCTATTAAATAACAACTGACACTCATTTAAATGCTGCAGCCTATCTGATTATTGCTACTGACCATGTCCATCCCTTTATGACCACAGTGCATCCATCTTATAATGGCTATTCCCAGCAAGTTAACTCACCATGTCAGACATCTCAAATCATTAAAACTTGTTTCTTAAACATGGCAGTGAGCACACCATACTCAAATGACCTCCACAATCACCAGATATAAATCCAGTGGGGCATCTTTGGGATATGGCAGGACAGAAGATTCAAATGTCAATGTGAAGCTGAAAAAATCTGCAGCAAATGTGTGATGTGTTATGTCAATATAGACCAAAACGTGTATTGTTTTCAGTACATAATCTATGAGATTCACAAGAATTAAGGCTGTCCTGAAGGTAAAGCTGATTCAACCATCTTTATTCAACTGTTGTGGCCTAATGTTTAAGGTAATGAACTATGTACCAGAAGGTCTAGGGTCCAAATCCCACCTCTGTGCCACAGTTTGGTCCTTGAGCAAAAGTCTTAACACAATTGCTTGGATTGTAAGACTGTATTAATTTTAAGTCGCTCTGGATGTAAAAGTAAATGTATTAGATCTATCTTGTGTATCTAATAAAGTGACCAATAAGTGTATATTACATTTTACTCATATCGGCATAATCACCACACACAGAGCTGGGAGGTAATCAGGAGGAAATCCAATCAGACAAAAGAAAATGAATGCACCACACAAATAAGTTAGGTCAGAGCTTGAAAATGGCAAAAAGTCCTAACCAGTGTGCCATTGTACCACCCACTTTATGATCAGTAAGTATTATTTCTGTAAACAAAAAAGAAATGTTTGTCAGATACAGAAAACAGTTTGTGGGTTGGGAATTTCAAAGCACCAAATTTTCATTATTTCCATAATGGCACTCAAGCCAAGCTCTAAAATTGACTTTAACTATTGCTCCTGAATTACTGCGTTGGTTGCATTTTGCAGACAGTTTCGTTTTTTTCCTCCAGCTAGATATGCTTCAGAGGTCTAAAATGGAATAATCCTTCAAAGCTTTTTCACTGCAGTGAAATAGGTTCCAATTGTGTCCAAGATAATGTAAAAAATTGAGCAGCTTAAATCAGAAAATGCCCCACAGTACTAGGCTCCAGCATATGGCTGATGGATTTAGGCTGAGGAAGTCAAGGAATACAAGCCCATGCGAGCTACTTTGTGGTACAGAGGATGACTGCGTAGACCAAACAATTCTAATTGTTTGGATAATGATTAGTTAACAGTTTTATTTTAATATTTTATAACATACTTTTTGGCATCACCCATTTTTGGGTCAGAATTTCCATCTTGCTTCATGTGTTTCTGATGCAACTGAGGAGACCTCACACACACGCACACACACACGCGCGCACGTGCACACACACACAAAGGTGGGGGGACACAACTGGCTTGAGCACGGGGTGTTTCAACTGCTTGAACAAGCATAATCATCTGCTGCATTTTTAGGCAGTTTTATGGACGAAAATAATTTATATTATTTTACAGAAAACTGAACACAGGTCACCTAACCATTTGACCCAATTACCGCAGAATTGTTAACTATTATCATTTTAACATAATAAACTCATCCAGAGCTTATGACAGCAGAAATGAATATATCATATAAGTAAAACTTACATTTTTAATTCAAAATAAGTCTCTTATATCCTCTTTTCGTTTCTTAGACATCCTGTCACCTGGCTGCGCCTAATTACCGAACACTAATGCACGCACACAGACACATATTCAAACGTTGATGTAAATGAAACCTCTGATATTAAAATCAGTCTAGCTGACATGAGTTCAAGTTAATTTATTTATATAGCACCTTTTACAATATAGCATTGTCTAAACATGGACTATTCTAACAAGCATAGGGCTAGTTTTTTTTCCAACTGGAAGGTGGTCATCTAGCTTTTCAAAAAAGACCCGGACTGTCTTAAAAATCGTTTGCGATCAGATTTTCAATATCTCTTGTGGTTCAAAAATTAGCAACACCGGAAGTTCAACACTTATTGTTCATTACAGGTAAATGAACTTAGAATTGATGATTCTTATGTCCAGGGGTGCTGCTGTCGTATCATAGCTGCAGACTTCAACAAACAACACCCAAAAGATCACCTATTTCACACAGCACTGTTACATACAGCATATTTAGAGAAACTGAAGAATGTGGACGAAAACCACGTAATGGCCGCCCAAAGACCGCTACTGGTGAAGAAACTTCAACAATGGTTTTGGCATCCTGTGACTTTTGACTCACCCTGTTCATTATAATTCTTGTTAGTGGATAAACTTTGACATACATGTTCTGGCAAATGGGCTGTCAAAGCAAGTAAAGAGTCTGTAAGTATGTGAAATTAGCCGCATATGGAATGGAGCCACATACTGTGAGAGAAAAGAGACTAAGGGTAATACTTGTGATAGAAAATGACATAAATGGACTCATATCCATCACTTTCTGCCATCGAGTAGAGAAAAACAGAAAAGAAAACATTGAATTGAAAATCATTCCATCACTCATAGTGCTGGTATGTCAGTGTGGGAGGGAATATTAATCAGACTGCTGCTGAATATTTAATGTTTCCCCATTATGCTCTAACGCGTCCATCACTGCAGTAATTTCTTAAGAAAATGTGGCACATTTATCAAAACTATCCAGTTACATGATCATTTGTTGCCATGCAAGCTAAACAGAAATAACCCAAGAAGCTGAAAGATCACTGGAATTTTCATACGCTGTCTATAAGCACTGCATACAAAAGCTGTTTTCACATAATGTGCAAAACGTGCATCACTTAAATAGGTAGAAGATCAGTTCAACTATATTAACTCATTTGACTAAATAAATGCTGGGTTTAATGTATTATACTGATCAATGTGCTAATTTTGATATTTATTCAGACAGTGCCAAATACCAATCAAACAGAAAAAAACAAAGCTAGAATAACACACAAGATATCTGAAAGATGCTATGCAAACAAAAACACACAGAAAATAAACGGGAATACAAACATTACCAGGCTAAAGCTAGAAGCACAGGAGATTAACAGGGCTACTGCAGAAACATACACGAGATACAAGCTAATATGAAAAGCTAATACAGGGGAAGGCAGATGAGGCTTTAAGCAGGTCACGGAACATAAGCGACTTCAAGCAGGACAGTGGCTTTGGATGTGGCTTCTACCAGGTCAGGGTCTGCAAGTACAGCTTCAGGCTGAACAGGGGATGCAGAGGAAAAAAATATGGGCATTGAGAGAAAGAGAGAGAGGAACATAAAGAGCAATAGAGTTTAAGCAATACCTAACCCAAAAAAGGAAGTCAGCACTTAAACAGAACGAGGAAAAAGTGAGGTGTGGAACCCACAAAAGTATTGCAGGGCAATACTGCACGATAGCGCACACTCTACTATTTGACTCGGTCCTAACACATGCAGATCTGTAACGGTTTATGTTGGCAAGATAATACGTTTTTTGTTAGATACATGTAGAGATACATTCCATGAAACACCATTAATGCAGCTAATACTCTTGTGAATAATAGGGATG
>JAVSBV010116778.1:0-20127 GCA_033117975.1 Parotocinclus spilosoma
GAGTTCGAGAGAGAAGCTTGGCCGCTGGTCTGCCCAAGTCCCGGTAAAACACCTCATACAAGTCAAACGAATCAAACACACCTCCAGTATCTGAGTCAGCCATATCGTGTTTGAGACTCTGGGCCACTCAGATTAAAAAACAGAAGTGTGCCAAGGACAGATTTCCTCTTGGAATAAACAAACAAGTGTGTGTGTGTGTGTGTGTGTTATGTGTGTGAGAGAGAAATCTTTTTGGTGATTATATAAAAAATAAAGATGAGGCTATATTCGTTTTATATGTAACATACTGTATCTATTGAAGTCGAATCCGTCGAATACCAGGTTGTTTTTTGAAAAGACGACAGAGACGTAATAGGAATAATATATGGGTGTGAGTACATCTCATTAATATATGATGTAGCCATAGTCATGTCAATAATTCAAATGTCAGTGATGCATAATTTGTATTAAGATGTTTCCTGTCGTGGTCTTTCTAAAGAACTATTTTGAATAACTCAGGTTTTATCATTAATATGTTCATTAAACCACCGTCCTGATGTCATTGAGAGTCCTTGTATATAATTTATATTTCACTTTTTGTGTGACGAATGTACCTCTATTTTACTTGGAGTAGCTACAGATGCCAGAAATGTTTAACGTTTCCCACCTTTATTGGAGCCTGATCATTTGTGTTACGACCTTTCTTTTGTTTGCTTTTACAAACAGACCCTTTATGCTTGTGGTTCAGACAAAACAGTTCCACCTCTGGGTCGTACCGTGTGTGTCCACTGAGTTTTTGACCTCCCTGCCTTAGTTTAACTCTTTGCCTGTAGGAATTGTGGGAAACTATCAGCATGTCAGCTAGCATAGAACCTATTTAAATGAAAAATAATGGGACTACTTATAGCATATATATAGCTCATAACTAGCTTATAACTAGCGTGAAGGCATTAAGAAGGCACCAATAATGTTGTCAATTTGTCAAATCAGGATCAATGGCTGTTCAGGACAGGAGCAAGGTTATTAATACCCAAACACACTCAGCCTGGGGCAATTTAGAGCAAACTGTTAACCTAATGCTTTGGAATGTGGAAAGAAACTGGAGTACCTGGACAGAGGGAGAACATGCAAACTATAGGCAGAGTCTGAGGTCTGGATTTCTGGATTTTGCATCACTGAGCTCCCAACAATAGTACTGAATAGAGCTAATGCTGATCACCGTCTGCTATTGGCTCCAAAAACAGTACAAACACCATGTTTACACTTCGTAAGTCTTAAATCTTGTGCATTGGCCAGGAGGAAGATGATTGTGGAAGAACATTTATGGGACAGGACCTTTTGAAAACATATTTAGATTGTATCTTATGGAAAAAAAAAACGTTTTACACAGCATGGCAGAATGCATTTTTGTTTAATATACAGGTTTTAATACCATATTATTAACTGAATGGGATATCTTCAGCTGGCTCTAGGAATAGCTAAATAAGCACAGAATCGTCCACCCCTGATCAGACCAGCCTGCCAGCCAGCTGGGAAACATGAATGAATTGGCCTGATCTTCCAGCAATTTCAGCCGATTTGATACCATCTGTGACTTCTAGTTAGTGTCAGCGAGGCTGGAGTGCGTTGGCTTGACGCAGAGCAGTGTGTATGTATGTATCAGATATATTTGTTTGTGTAAATTGCATCTGTGCAGTCTGGAGACCCGGAACAGAAGCTCTGTCTGATTCCCAGGCAGATATGTAGTCTGCACACAGTGCAACCTGCAGGGAGGTCAGGTGCTTCATTTTGAGACGAGCACTTGCTCAGGGACAGTCCATTCACTAATTTAATAAAACGGTGCTTATATCAAATGGCTGGGGTCATCAGTTCTCCATTCATCTTTAGACCAGCTTCATAACAGTATGTAGTTGTGTTATTGTTATTTCCATACACACTGGTGAGGGTTCGTGCAAAACCTCGATTGTGTCCTTTTATTATCAATTAAATTGAAAACAAGCTTATTTCGGGTCAAAACCGTTTCAATTTTCCTGTCACTGACAGCAAAGCAGTATAAAATGGGGAAGATCTTAAATCTTGTGAGATCTACTATACAGGGTGAGTCAAAAGTCATAGGGCGTGTCACATTCTGCGTTGTGTACCATGTGAAATTATTGGTCGTTCTGGGTCTTGGTTGTTGAAGTCTGCTCATCATAATCATCAGGATCTTCTATTACATGTTCAGTTACCTGTAATAAACAACACAAGTTTTAAAGTTTCTGTGTCGATAACCTTTGAACTACAAGAGATATTGCAAATCTGATCTGACCAATCGATTTCTGAGACAATTCTGAACTTCTTTAATATGCTACATGACCACCTTCGCATTGGAAAAAAACTTTGCTCTCGATCCAATATGGCGGCTTTTAAGATGGCAGCCATGTTCCGGACATGGCCTAATAGATACGCACATATAAGTTGCTGGGGTATTCAGATATGTCATTTTGTTTCTGAAATAAAAACATGTCTTGTGTCTTTTGAATCACTCTGTAGTTGATAGAAATCTGCAATATTAAGCTATAAAGCTGTAGTTTTGACTTAAAAGCTCAGTTCTTTTTGTCACCAAAATACACACCGGACAGTAATTCTGTAGCCCAGCACCACGGTGACTGGAGCCATGGGGGTTATCGCCAGTCATGGTGGGTTCTGAAACTTTTGGGAGCAAGATGCATAGATTTCATTTAAAAATTTGTGCTTAAGAAGTTGTAACATTTTGTTAAATAATTGTAGCTGAAAAGTGTGGTAATTGGTGCTGTGCAGTCGCCTTCCTCGCGCGCGACAGTTATTCATTTATAAATAAAACCATTTTATATGAAGTTACTTTTGTCCATTGTAACTTAACACACTAATGTGGTTGTGTGTTTATTTAATGAGCAGTCGAATGTGTTTCGTAAAACTGCGAGAAGATGTAAAACAGAGTAGTGTGTGAGAGAGAAAGCCGAACAGGCAATGGGCTAAATGAAAACAAACGTACTGTAATGATCATTTCTTATCCACGTTGCACATTGTGAGCACCGAGCCAGTTTGGATAAATATTTTAAGCTGTTATTTTTAGTCTGGCATGTGAGCTGTTGAAATGTGACGGAGCCTTACTTTATCTGCTGCTTTTCATTATTAATATATGACCTACATGTTAATACTGTACATTTCTTTTATTCTGCAATGCAGTTAAAAATACAGATATGTATTCATGTACTGATTGACCAGGTCTTCCAGGAGACCAAGAACACTGGGAACCAGCATAAACCCAGCCACAGGAAGTGGTTTCTATTAATAATTATTTTCTTTCAAGTTCAAAATTTCAATCAATCAATCAAAAGTTATTTCTATAGCGCTTTTTACAATGGAGCATTGTCTCAAAGCAGCTTTACAATATTATATTATCTTAAAAGGCCAATCCCATGTTGAGCAAGCCTAGGGCGACAGTGGAAAGGAAAAACGCCCTGAAAGGAGAAGAAACTTTGGGAGGACCAAGACTCAACAAGGAACCCATCCTCCATGGGTGACCTAGTTCCTGTACTGTACAATAGTATAGATAATTTACTTGTGGAAATGAGTTTCACAAACATTTTTTTACATTTAGAATTTAAGGATAATTAGGGGTAAGTACCAAGTGTATTCCTGGTACTTAATGATTTAATTATTGATTGAGCTGAACCTCCCACTGCAATTCAGCGCTATTGGGATTCACCTTAAATTGGTGGAAATGCACCCAGTACCAGACGTCTAGCTTGATGGGATTCAGTTTTTTGGCCGAACCATTCCTTCAGGACTATTGTCTGACCATCTTGTGTGTTGCATGTTCTCTCGTTTGATTGTTGTTATACTGCCTTGTTTGGACGGTCCTTTTGTGAATGTGCACATCCGCTCTAAACAGCTGAACATGAGCTGGATTATGAATTAGTCCTGCAGCAAACATGTTTTTCGTAAACAAGCTCCAATGAATTATCAAGCCGAGCACAGTAAGGGGTTTGGCTTTTTGAGAGCTGACATCAATCAGAGCTCCATGCGATGGTCCTTCACAGATTATTTCGTCTCATGCTGGGCAAATTCTTGGATGAGAGAGTAAAAATGGAAATGCAAGATGAACCTGCTACGTGAATAACAAATATGTGGTGCCACGGCGCCACCGAGGAGTTTACATATTCACAAGATATGCATGCATAATTAAAATTGCAGTTTACATTTGAACCTCAATTACAGCCTGCTAATTATAGCTAATGAAATGAAGAACTTCATTACAGTACAGAATATATGTAAGGCTTATTATGTAGCATGGCAGATTGTTTGATGTGCAGGGTTTGATGTGCAATAGAGACACGATAGATTTCACTGAGACCAGAGTCCAGGAGGACTGGGGTGAAAAGGAGAGGCAGTGATGAGATGAAAGGGAGCGAGGCCTTTCTTTGGCCTGAACCCTGTCGCCGTCTGAGCGGGCACTGAATCAGCCGCCTGGTGAAAGTGAGCGTGAAGATGAGCTGATAAATCTCTCACAGCCAGTTACTAGCAGAAGACGTACGACCATCTCTGACACACCATCATGGAACAGGCTTTAGTCCTGACTCTGTCAAGGTCAACAAAGCACTCAGTCAGGGCTGTATGTTTAGGTTCAGATCGGTAAACCTTGAACCTTTTCCCATTGTGACAGTAACATAGTTTGTGTGTTGTTATTGAGCACCATTTTGTACAGCTTAGTAAAGATCATACTTATTAATGAAACACCATTGTTGTTTGCTTCAGCGTCTCTAAAACAGCCCACACAGCCTCTAGACTGTAGCAGGTTGTAGTCCATTAGCATAACAAGCGATGCAATCTCACGTAAGTCTCATGCTAATGCTGTCTAGACTTCACACAGCATAGTCACACCATTCTAGCTTCTTGATTTGGATCCGATGTAAAATATGGATGAAAAGTGCATCTGATTTGCAAGCATGTCGCAGGACTTTACTGCAGCTCGACTCCCAGCATTCAGGGGAAAGAAAATTACTAGGTTTATTTTGTAACTGAATTTCGTAGCCATATTACACTGCTCCCAAACATTAAGGGATATTTCATTTTAAAGTGTTTCTTTTTGAGAACACTATATTTGAAGGTATCCCACCCAGCAGGGCTTGGTTTGGAAATGTCCTGTGAGATTTCATAGTAAAAGTGTAAAGTCCTTGACAGTTTTAATGTGAACTTTCACAGTTTGACCATAAAGTTCACGGTTCTACTATGGATTTTTGATGGTAATTTGGCCACTGTCAAATTTCACAGTGCAATTTTTACTGGGTATGCTGGTCAGCCAGTTTTACATCATAAAGATGCAAGTGCACAACTTAAACAAGCACAAACTAACTGGGACAAACATGGAACTTGTACGGTCTTGCTGCTTGACCAGCATATCAGCGTCCACATTAGCTACCCCTAAAACTCAATATGGATTTTAATCATGGTTGTAATACATCATGTGGCGTTTAACAGTGTAAACAATGTATAGTTTTCAGCTTTTCAGGACATTTCCATGACGGTTGATTGGCTGTAGACAATTAAAAGCTCTGCTGCACTTTTACTTTAAAAAATCAATACCACAGACCTTGCTAATATTTGTTATATGGACCTGCTGTACATATATGCGCTATATGTCTGATATGTGATGTTGCACTGCCACCAAGTGGCCAACAAGTGTAAATATTGTCAGAATAATCATTACGTTTTAAAGCTGACTTAGAAGAAATGCTGTGGATAAAATATTATTTGCAATTAAACGCATGCTTCCATTTAAATGATTAATTAGTACGCTGTTTATTGAGAAAGCATACTTGGCTAAAATGAAGAAACGTCTGTGCATGACAGAACAGGTTCTTGTTTATTAAAGTATCATGTCTCAAATAATACAATAGAAATGTACACACTGTAAATGTTCCTTATTATGTTAGTACAGCCCTTACTGTGGTGTAACTGCAAATCAGAATGTGGAATTAGTCAGATGTACAGAATCCTCTCTGTAGCATCGAATGACAGACAGAAAAAAAACACATTTTGCACTGCTCCAGAATAATTCGTTTCAATTCAATTTTTATTTGTATGGCGCTTTTTACAATAGACATTGTCACAAAGCAGCTTTACATTGACACGTGAACAATTTTCACAAATTGGATTCTATTGTCCCTAATGAGTAAGCCAAATGGCGACAGCGGAAAGGAAAAACTCCCTGAGATTAAGAGAAAGAAACCTTGAGAGGAACCAGACTCAGAAGGTGAAACCCATCCTCGTTTGGGTAATAAACATCATTAACATTACGCATTAGAACATTTAAGTGAAAACATGCAATATTTGTGATAATAAGTTTAATTTATATAACGCCTTTCTCAAATCCAAGGACGCTTTACAACAAGTGTAACAGAAATAAACACTTTACACAACACAAGAGACACACAGTTCAAGATAAACAGATACATCAAACGTTAAATAGAGGAGGTAAATAGAAAAGTCTTTAGAAGAGATTTAAATTCTTTGATATTTGAAGCAGACCTAACAGACAAAGAAAGAGAGTTCCAGAGGGTGAGGGCAGCCACAACAAAGAATCTCCTACCCATGGAGGAAAGCCTGAACCTAGGAAACCTATTTGTATGTAGAGATGGGAGAGTGAGCATCTTCGGCATGGCTGGTCTGTCTGATATTATCTCTCACAGCAGGGCCACCGTTGGAGTAAGGACCTAAGCAGAAAGAGGAAATGAATTAGACATGATCTTTGGTACCTTTAGCATATGAAGGACTAAAACTGGAACCAGAACTACAGGCCGAACGCTTGGCTAAACAAAAGTCTGGAGCCTAGATTTAAACACTGAGACTGTGTCTGAGTCACAAACATTTATCAGAAGACTCCATCATTTGGTCGCTTTGTAGGAAAATGCTCTGCCTCCTGCTGTAACTTTCATTATTTTAGGAACTTGTAGGCCACATGTACCACCATCAAAGTTGACTCATAAAATACTAACAGCTCAGTCAGATATTATTTAGCAACACCATTTAGAGCTTTAAACTTTAATAGTAGAATAGCATACTGTACGTCACTTTAGCCAACATCTTGCATCTTCAGTGTCTTCAGAATGATTTGTGCACGTTTCTTTTGAGAACTTGTTTTATAGAGGCAGTTTGGAAGAAGCAGTTACACAACACCATTATTGTCGGGATCTGGCAACCCGCGAGGTTACGCAAAGTTCGGAAAGAACTAGCGCGCCGTTACCACAGTAGTTTGGCGTTGATGCTAACGCTAACGCTAACGCTAATGCTACGCTAGGTAGCAGGCAAGCAAAATAATAGTTGTCACTTCTTTCGCCCAGTCTAACCCCGCTTGTGATACTTTGTTCAATCCGGCAACATCCCAAACAACAATGTAATTTACCCTTAGTATTATTGTGTTATTAACTAATTACAGTCACCAGCTCTAACAGTTCATTAGCATGTTAGCCCGTGAATGGATTAAAGAGACTTCGGGATTTCTGATATTGAGTTTATTCCAGTGTTAGTAGTAACCAGCGGGATTATGTGTGTAGCGCTAAAGGAAAGAGAGTTTTTACATATATATACATGTATATATGTGTGTGTGCAAATATATATGTATATATTTCACACATATAACTTTCCTTAAAAAATAATGTCTGTTTAGCTGCAAATAGAAACAATGGGCTCGGAGATGGCAGAGGCGCAGATGAAGAGACTGGCCGCCTCAGAGCTTTCATCGGCCGGTGGAGAAGCAAAAGCTACGCGCCGAAACCTGAGGTAAAGCGGCTGTATTTCTGTCATGTCATACACGGAAATTAATTTTATATTAATCTTTTAAATGATTTGTTTCGCCACGTTTTAAGTTAATACAGAGCAGTTTACGTTTCGCCTTTAGCTAGCTGACATCAGCATCTCACAACTACGTTGTTCGAATAAGGAATCGTTTGTGGTGAAATAAATCTTTATTCTCTGCATTACTGGTTTTTAATCACTAAATAAACCACTTGAACTCACGTAGTTTTCAATACTGGGTTAATAACCATGTAAAACGTGTTCATTAAAAAAATCTCAAGTTTTCCCCTCATTACTACTGATATCCACGATTGTTCACGGTAACGCAAAAAGATTTTAAAAAGAAAACATGATTTAACATCACTCTCGTCGTGTGACATTGCTGGTGCATATATAAATTAATATAAATGTATTTTATGCTTTAATATATCTTTCTCAGGAGAAGTCCAAAAGTTTATTAAGACCCATAACAAATATCTTAGGCATTAATGTCAGTTTAGTCCTTCTTTGTAACCATGAGGGGTTGGGCGATATGGCCCTAAAACAATATAACGATATATTAGGGTAGTTTTGCGATAACAATTTATTTGGTGATTTATTTCAGCAGCATACAATTTCAAAAAGGTATATTTTGTACTGTAAATGTATACCTCGCCACTTGTTGTATTTTACTTGGTACTCGGGAGTGTGCTTCTGCCTGAGGTGGTGAAACACATTCGATGCGTTGTCATCCCTTTTAACTTTATTGTCACAGACCTTTTGCATAGCTAACATATCACTGTAGTTTGTTCTGATTATATGATATTGTGTAACAAAACCACCTCCACACTACCCTTTTTTGGGACAAATTTCTCCACCACAGAACCACCTTCGGCCATATCTGTTACTCTGCCTATGAGTTACGTACTGGACGTACGCCATACTCTGTGTAAATGTATTACATCGTTACTAGGGCTGACTCGATACCATTTTTTAATGCCCGATGTTAATACTGCAAACTTGAATATCTGGCAATACCGATATCAGACTGATATGCTGCTACCACCTCTTGAAACACTAATGTTACATACGTTACACTCGACTGTTTTACTTTTATCATCCTTGAGCTTACATGATGAGCACGCTGCTAGCTAACAATTTTAACTCGAGTTCCAGCTATTCTTAACGTGACACATCTCTGTTTATGGCGTGAAGTCCAAATTGTAGTAAAGCATAAACGACATAGGAAAGATATCGGATTAAACTGCCCCCCCCCCAGTTATAAAATTATACCGATATTATCACTACGATATGGTACATCATTAGTAACCATTTTATTCCCTTAAAGGCCTTGCATTGAATGTTGTAGCATGAAGACTAAAGGTGCATTTTTACTTGTTGTTCATTTCACTTGGTCCAGACCATAGCAGAAAATATTGCATTGTTGCATTTTACAGTAGTTTTGGTTCACTTAGCGTTGACACTGGACTTTGTGCCATCGACCCAAACGTAAACAAAAGTCATGTGAATAAACTCTTTTAAACCTTTTAAACGTTTTTGTTTCAGGATCTATTATTATGGCCAAGTCTGATGCCAGGTTTCTTTAATCAGCTCTGATGATTGGACGATTATTCAGCAGAAGAAGAATAGCTTTGCCATGTGTGGTAGAAATGAGACAAATTGAACTGGACGAACACTAAAGCGCACCATCAACGCTCACAAAGGCTCAACAGGACTCGGGGACAAGAAGAAGCTCTCTGTTTTTTGGCCGCAATCTTTGTACGACTGCACTGTGTGACCCGTTTATCCCTAAACATTTTGGAAATGTTTGTGCGCAGGTTTCAGAAAGGCTGTGTAACGGCTCCTCTGCAATGGCCGAATCACACGATGTGATTTCAGTCAGCGATTTGGACATGATAGAACTCTCAGAGGACTGCCACACTTTACCCGATTCGTTTTCTTGTGACGAAAATGGCAATAATGACGACAAAAACAATTTCACACCAGAAATCCAACAAGCCTACAAAATATTCCAAAGTTTTCTTTTGGAGAAACACAAATCGATGACGGCACCGTTTTGGATTCCCATTGGGGATCTGACAGGAAACAGTATGTCTTTCAAAAAGATCGATTACAAGTTTGTTAAGCAGGAATATGAAAGCATTACAGAATTTGTGGCAGACTTCCGTCTGATGCTGGAAAACTGCTATAGATTTCACGGTGTTGACCACTGGATCTCCAAACAGGCTCAGAAGCTGGAGCTTTTGCTGGAGCAAAAGTTAACTCTGCTGTCAAGGTAATCATTTACATTTTACATTTACATTTACGTTATTTAGCAGACACCCTTATCCAGAGCGACTTACAGTTGATACTGTCTTACAATCCAAGCAATTGTAGGTTAAGGGCCTTACTCAAGGACCCAACTGTGGCAGAGGTGGGATTTAAACCCTGGACCTTCTGGTCCATAGTCCAGTGTCTTACCCACTAGACCATTACAGTCCCAATGACAGCAATACAATGCAAACACTGTGCATGTACCTGATTTACATTTGTTAATACTTCAGTCGTTTTTTACTTTTAATCAACGCTTTTACCAGTTCTGGTTCGATTTGCAAAAAATATTTGGGGACCTGTAGCCCATCCCAGTACCCAGTATTGCCTGGTTGCAGGCAGACAGTAATGCACTGCTGATGGTTTTCTACTTGCCATTTTGACTAAGTTGTTCGGATATGTTTGCAGCTTATAAATATGAATCTGTTTAAAACAGATCTTAAAATTTTGCTGTTCACATTGGATTAGTTTAGGGGGCATCTGTTACTTAATTCTTTTTTAAAAACACGTCTACTCTATGCCTCCAGACAGCAGTAAAATTCCCACTGGACGAGTTTCTAGTGCATTGTATTCAATAGGAGTGTAATTATTTTTCATTGTTTTTGGAAAGTTAAAATGGTGTAATTATATATTGTACATACTCAGATAAAAAAAAGCTTTTATCAGCCACTGTCTTATAGTATTATATGATGGAAGTTTAAGTCATCTATTATTACTAGTATTTACCACTTCACTGTTGGAAAACTGGCATTAATTATCTCACTGCTACTGTGAAGTGCCATTAATGCGTCTCAATAAGTACTGTATATGTATTCAGACCTCATCAGCTGTCCTTCTTTTTATCCATTGATTTGCATTTAATAGGACCCTAAGGGAAAAAACAACCCTGGCTGTGACCTCTAGGGGTCGTTTTGGCACCGAAGATGAAAAAGCAACAGTTAGCACTTCAAACAGACGCAGATCTTCTCCACGAAGCCTGGCTGCCATTACTGCGTGTGGGTCCGAGTCCATCATGGTGCAAGCGCTTCGACTTGAGGAGCTACAGAGGGCCAAAGTGGAAAAGAGGTCATCTGCTTTGTTTATGTGTTGCCAATATGAACTTGCAATGGCTACTGAAATCCATCATACCTTTTTGAAATGGGCATTTTCTTTTGTCTTACTTACTGAAATCAAACCCACTTAACCCACTTTTCTAATGTAAGGCATTACATAACGAGTTACATAACGTAATAAAGAGTGATCAGCTGATCACCTGTCCAAACCATGTTTTGCTATGTATGCTTTAAGAATTTGTCATGGTTTTTAGAAATTTAATTTTTACTGTAAAATCCATCGTTAAATTGAATTTGTTACAGTTATTGTTTCTCTCAGCACGGCTATTTTGCTATGTATGCTTTAAGAATTTGTCATGGTTTTTAGAAATTTAATTTTTACTGTAAGATCCATCGTTAAATTGAATTTGTTACAGTTATTGTTTCTCTCAGCACGGCTATTTCCCCGCACTCATCACTCCCACTACATTGTGCACTGCTGAATTCCTCATTTAGCATTCAAAAAATCGAAATCAATCAATTCAATTTCCAAATATTATCGTAAAACGGTGTGTAAACCTGTAATTAATTGTCAGTGTGTAGTCTGACAATAGAATAGAACTGTGAATGTGATTAGTTTTTCTGCACATTGTATTGGCGTCTATTTAATAGCCAAAATATTTCCTTCCTTTAACGTCTAGGCAGCGAGAGCTGGAGAAGAAGGAGGCTGGTGAGGCTTCGGTCAAAGAGGTCGAGGAGTGGGAACGCTCTTTGCTTTTGCTCGCAGAACCATGGCCCATTGACATCATGTGGGAACTTCCTGCCATAGGTCACTTTCTGTGCTTGGCCCAAACAGCCCTTAATCTACCTGAGATTGTTTTCTTTGAATTGGAACGCTGCCTGCTCATGCCTCGCTGTAGCTCCTTCCTGGCAAAGGTCATGACCTCGCTGCTTTGCCATCCTCATCGTAGAACGACACTTCACAGACGCCCAGCATTGGCTTATCGTCGTTGGGAGGCAGAACTGAGGCAGAAAGTCTTGGGGTGGTACCATTCTGTAGGCCGGGCGAGGGACCAGGAAGCTTGTGCTGAACAATTAGGACTTTGTCATCGCTTCTTTTGGACTCTGGGGGAGGCCAGTCCTCTGGAGGAAAAGCCCTTCCACCTGCTGCCCTTCAACCAGCGGGTTTGGCTCCTTAAGGGTCTTTGCGACAACGTTTATGAGACTCAGAAGGATGTCCAGGAAGCCGTGCTTGGACAGCCTATTCATGAGTGCAGAGAATCCATTCTGGGTTATGACAGTCAGGATAATGCATACATCCACTTTCCACATTTCTGCGGTGCAGATTTGCGTATATATTGCCAGAGTCCCTGCACCCAGTTGGAATTCCCCTTGCCGCCTTTCTGCGTGATAAAACTGGAACCTAAAATGCTGGACGTGATTAGGGAGAACTTAAGCACTTGTCCTGAGGACAGCGGGAAGGACCCAGATCTCTTTTTTAGAGATTTTCTTCAAGACGAATGCTCGGGTGAAAGCGAACTGGAACAGAAAGGGCCTGGCAAATGTAGTATTTTTTGTAAAGAGGAGTTACCTAGTCCTGAAAGCACCACGGTGGAACCCATCGAGTTAGAGTTAGAAGTAAACAAGAAGGATTCTGACTGCAAATCTTGTCTTGGCGTGAGAAATGATTCCAGCACAGGGCGATTTCTTGACAGATCTCTGAGTACAGACAGTTTCAGAGCCTCACTCCTGTCAGGAGGAAATGTTGCCCAAAATAATCAGACATCTCTTCAACATAGCAGCCCTTGTTCTAAATGCTGTACCGATTCGCAAGACAAACCGGGACGTCACTTGTGCCTTTGTTTCAAAGATGTACCTGAAAGGACAGGCTCTGGGGTTCCTCAACAAGCCGACCATTCAAAAGCTGAAACAGGGAGGGTATTCTCTATAAACAGGAGGAGAAAGAAAAGGAACGAGAGATCGCTCGGGTTGAAAAAGCTCAGGCGAACCAGAGCGGCCAGAAGCTCCATCCACAAAACCAATGCTAACCTAAAGAGATGGGATAAAAGAAAGAAACCAAAGTTAGGTGAGCAGCTTCTTTTTTTTCCTTCAAGGCCCAGATTGTTGGTCCTTCTTGTTTGTAAAGGTCCTTATTAGCTGTGTAACGATAATCCTTACAATTTGTGGCTGTTCCTAAGGGCTACATATTGCCTGTCTGGATGAATGAAATCATTAGCTTTTTTTCATTCATACAAACATAGGAAGACCTTTTGTTCCTAAGAAAACTGTAGAAAAAAAGGAGGAGCCTCAACAGCGCCCAGTGGAACCAACGTTTAAGGTAAGACTTGCTTTTTACATTTGAGTGTTTATTTATTTATAGCTAAGTGAACACACTGCTGTATAAAATAATGTTTTAGATCCAAGCATTGGGTGCAACTCGGCCCTTTAATTTAACTTGTCACAAAAGTCTATTATCTATCAGGTGGCCTAGTGGTGAGTGCCAGTGACCGACCGATGCTGATATTTAGAGATTATGGTGACTAATGGCCAGCACATAATGCTGATATCA
This sequence comes from Parotocinclus spilosoma, assembly GCA_033117975.1. Classification (NCBI taxonomy): domain Eukaryota; kingdom Metazoa; phylum Chordata; class Actinopteri; order Siluriformes; family Loricariidae; genus Parotocinclus; species Parotocinclus spilosoma. The sequence goes on from JAVSBV010116778.1 coordinate 13,708, forward strand.
TAGTTTTTCTGCAACTGATGAACCCGTTTCTGTTTCTACTAAAAATAAACAAAAAGATTCGATTTTAAAAGATGGCACTTAACAGGATTTATTATCAGATAGCAACGTCGTCGTATCTCTGGGAGAGAAATTAAAATGCGAAATACTTCCAAAACGTAAACGATGTTAGAAGAGTGCACATTGTAGCAGCACCTTTTTGTTTTTAATCCCAGTTAAGAGCAGCAAGCTACAATGCTGGGAACAAAGTTTTTCTACATTCCATTTTCTCCACAGCTCTGTATTTTGGGTGTTGGCCCATGCCATCTCAAAATGGCACGAATGGGAACACCACCAGTGAGCGCTGTTACCTCAGCTCCTGAGACCCCTGGTTCGATTTCCGGGATGTACGCCACTGTATGCAGTAGGTCTGCTATGTTTGCTGCCACGTTACAAAGACATGTTCGGTCAGTTGTTCTCTCTAAATTGGCCAGTGAGGGTGTGTCTTAATGACTTTCTCCCTTCCTGGATATCATCGTTGCTGATGACATGACCGTGCCGCCCGCTTAACGAGGTTGTAAAAGAAGGAAGAGCAAGCTGTGTTTTTGTGTTGGATGATACAACGCTGTGTTGCTGCTTATGTGGCATACGTTCCTCAGCCAGTTTCTGCCTGACTGTCATCATCTCTGCCTCGCCTCCAAGCAAGAACCGTATCAGCTTCTCTCAGTAGCTTCATGCACATAAGCAAGCTTCTGTGAGTCGGATCAAAAAATATTTCACATAATTCCCTCATAATCGTTGTTTTTGGGTTTTTTTTTTTTCTTCTAGTTGGTGTGTAGTAATTTAGAAGAACTGAGGGTCCTCATCAGTAAAATAGAGGATGAACTGGACGAACTGGAGAGCGTCAAAAAGAGATGTGTTAGTAAGAGGGGGAATACACGCACTCACTGGCAACTTTTCTGTGTTTGTTTTATTGTATTTACTTGGTATGCACGCAAAGTTTCCGCCATTTCGAATGATCTGGTTTTGATCGTTAATATTAACTATAATAATGAGATGTGACCCATTGTGCTACATTGTAGGGACGGTGGTGCGTTAAGAAGGACGCAGTGAAGGAGCTTCACATAACTCTCATAAGACTGCTGAATGAACTGTTGCCATGGGAACCAAAACTTCTCAAAGCCTTTCAAAGAAACAGGTAGGTTTTTTTCAGATGGAGAATTAAAAAATGTTGTGTTAGAACCAGTGAATTCAACCCTGCCGCTTTTTCCCATAAGGGCACGACTGAAAAAGGAATGCGACGATTTCAAGAAGCATCCGGAATATGACGACTTTGTCAGAGAGGAACTTTTCACTGCAGAGGGAGAAGGAGATGGAGATGGAGGAAAAGAAACCTCTTTAGCTACAGAGGTTAGCACGGAGTTGAACAATGAAGAAAAACTTGAGGGTGCCTTCAGAGGAGAGGCTGGAGAAACAGGTGCGAATAAAATTTAAACACCTACATTTTAGAACGGGTCTTGAGCCTACTCCCGAATTCAGAGGGCGAAGGCAAATGCGTGACCTGGACTGGGTGGTATTCCACGAGTCAGGACCTGGAAGGGAAGCTCCCCCATCCTCCCTTTTCCTCAGACACTTAATTAGAAAGACAAGCAGGTTTTCCATTCACCAAGTTGTAGCATGTTTTGAAAATGCATAAAGAAAAACCTAAATAGGACAAAGTTTGAGCTAGATGTTCAAAACATCTAAATGTTGCAAACCGTGTTTTACGGAACGTTAGATTGTCACTAAAGCTAAAAGGACAAAAAACACAGCCATAAAAAAAATGTAACTCACTGTAAATATTACTATTATCCAAGAGACCGAGTTAAATTCTTCTATTTGACGAATTTGTCGATGCCACGCCCTTATTATTCTACTTATTCTGGTTTACTGTTCACTGATGTTATTTATGTTGTTATTTACCTAATTTTGCTATAATTTAATATACTTTTAAGTATTTATTTAATTAACATTTAGGCCACCCATGGAGGACGGGGTCCCCTGTTGAGTCTTGGTCCTCCTAAGGTTTCTTCCTTCTATATTCAGGGAGTTTTTCATTTCCACTGTCGCCTTAGGCTTGCTCAACTTGGGATTGCCCTTTTTAGATAATATAATATTGTAAAGCTGCTTTGAGACGATGCACCATTGTAAAAAGCGCTATAGAAATAAAATGAATATTTTGTCCCCTTTTTGCAGATTATAATCACCACCCTGGGAATGACTTCCTGGGATCCTTAATCAGTAACCCAGATGTTAGCACAGCTTTGAGTGAGTCTAGACCTTTGACTCGGCGCTCCAAACATTACCAAATTGGTGGCCCACATGAGGACTTCAGCCTTAGAAGAAAAGAGAGGATGGTTGTTTATGATTCTGTTACCCCTCTGGCTGAGGACGCATCCAGGGACCAAAACAGGACAGGTACGAACCCAGTGACTACAGAAAGCGCAGCAGTTTTGACGGCACCTCTGGTTAGTTTTCAGAGGCGCTGCAAGCCGATTCAGGCGTTACTTGCCAAGAGCGTTGGAAATAAAGTTACCTTAATGAGTCACCCCCATGCTGCGGTGATATCGCAGAGTCTGCAGCTGAAAAAGAAGACAGACTATACCCCAGCAAAGCCCACAATCGGTCACTCCTCACCACAGCCTACACCAGATCCAGCACCACAGTCAGCATCTGTGTTCTCGCAAACACAGTCTGCCACTACGTCATCTGCCCAAGGTCCTGTGCAGGTTACACCCAAGGTGCAAAACACCTTCAGTTCAGTTAGAACTGATGGCATGCCAATGAAGGCTTCAGCTCAGCCAATGACGAACCTCGAATCAAAGGAGAACGTAATGCAGCAGGTCATTATCTTTCCCACAAACTTGCTCATTCAAAAAAGCGAGGGGACAGGAGCTCAGCAACCATCCAGCACCTCTCCTGCTGTTACTTCCAAGACCACTACGCGTTTCCCAGTTACGTCTGGGTTTGTTTTGCCAGAAAACAGGTTTCCAGTCCAGCAAACGGCTCCGCTGAAAGACATCGGCGCTGTAGCAACACGTTCTTCTGCTGATTCACCCGGCTCACAGAGCTTCGCCCACTCCAGAGCTACAAACGTGGGTAAAAATACTACTGAACCAAGCTCAGCCCTATATCAACCCCCTATGTCTACTTTACTTTCCACAAATCCCAACAAATGTGACTTTAAGCAAGAGCTGAAGACGGTGTGCATCAGGGACTCGCAGTCTATTCTTGTTACAACCAGAGGAGGAAACACAGGAGTGGTGAAAGTGCAGACTTCAGAGCAGAGCGGAGCAAATGCTTTACAACCTAGCCCTATTTTCACTCTCCCACCACAGTTTCAAACCTTCCTGGTGTCCCAGGCATCTGCCACTGCTCAGACTTCTCAGACCACTCAGACTTTTACCACTGCCAACATATTACCTGGTAATTCTACTCCAATTGACAAGGAGACTTCCTTGTCCTCAAGAAGCGTCAGTCAGGTCAACTTATCGCCCCCGATTACCAAAATGAACGGTACAGCAGTCATGAACAATGCCTCGCACGGTCCTGTAGGGCCTACTTCGGACAACACAACAAAACAAACCCAGATGTCAATGGGCGTTAACCCAGTACCCACTTTCCAAACCAATGCAAGTGGACCTTTAAATCTCCAGAGTACTGCGTTTAAAAATATTACCCAACCCCCACAAAAAAGGTTGCATGTGCTTGGTACTGTTGCGGACCGCTCTACCTTTCAGAAGGTTCTCCTCGTCACCTCTACTACAGGCACTGCTACGTTAGAGACGAGTATCACTACAACTTCTACTGGGTCAAGACTTAGGTTTGTGACTCCTTCTGACCTTGCTTGCTCCACAGTTCCTGTTCCTATAGGGGCGTTGACCTCCGAGTCCGGTATTACCACTGCAGCTGCTCAGTCAGCAGCCGAAGTCATGGAGGTCAGACCTAAGCTTGGGCAGTCAACTATAGCCACAATGACCAAAGTCCACGGTATCAATATTTCAGGGTTAACAGCGAGGATCCTTAATGAAACCACAGTGGCTAATGGAACACTGACTGAGGCTGCCACAAAGGTTGCACCCGCGATGGTCTCAGCTGTTGGTTCGAGACCATTTTTTGTCCAAACCTGCCAGCCTGTTGCAAATAGCTGTTCGCCAGGAAATGTCACCGGCCCTGCCAGGGCAACCGGATTTGCTGATGCCAAAACGGTTGTGTTTACGACTTACGACACTAGGCATATGGCTTCCTCTGCACTCCTTTCGAACGTACAACAAAGTAATGTGCCCCCTTCTGCCTCGAGCGCTGTCTCCATATCAAACATCCTAAATAATAAGTCAGGACCATTAGTTAGCAGCACGGCTCCAAATGTGGCCTGTCCAGTGTTGGGAGGCATAACGAATAAAGGGGCTACTCCACCGAGCAGTCAGACGATGGACAGAGCTTTTCTTCCCACGTCCCTTACTACAGCCTCCTCAGCCAGTCCACGGATTGTTAATTCTCTGTCAGGGATTTCTCCAGCTCCAAGAACCGCGACAGTCAGCCGTTCTTTGGCATCGCCACCTGCTGTGGTTCCAGTGGCAAGACCTGGAAATGCCATCACTGGTTCCAGTACAGTGCAGGAAAAACTTGTGATCAATACCACTGCTCCGCTTGCTCCTGGAACCCAACTGTTCATCAACAACACTAGGTTTGTGGTACCTGCTCCGGGACTTGGACCCGGAAGTCACGTTATTCTAATTTCAAGTCCTGCTGTGGGTTCTACAGGACCATCAGGGGTACCTTCTACCCCAAGGCCTCTAATTCCCAAAAGTGTAACACCAGGTCTGCAGTCACAATCAATAAGACTGCCAAGACCCACCACAACACAGGCTAGACCTGCTGTTCCTGTTCAGCGTCTTACTGGTGCCAGACCCTCAGTGGTCTGTGTTGATTCCACTACCATTGCACAAGTGACTCAACTCGAAGCACCTGTATTATCAGGACAGCAAAGTCTTACGAGACTTCCATCCTTTTTACACAATGAACGAAGGGACACACCTGCTGCTCCTTCAAACAATGTTGCCAACCGAATGGACGTTGTTAAAGGTGGCGTCCGGTCGCAGCAAACTTCACGAAGTGCGGTCTCTCCAGCGTTCTTACAAACAGGACTTTTCAATATAGCACTGAACCCTCACCCACAATTAACACCGATCATATCATCAGTAAAAACAGTGACCTCTACAGGTGGTGCAGCGACAGCCACGAGCCAGGCAACATCAAGAATGCAGGCAGTTCCAGTTTCGACTGTTCCACCATCTGTCAATAAACTCATAATGGCGACCTGTCAGCCAGTTAGGGCTGCGCAGTCCGGAAACACCAAAATGCCAGGTGTCGGTTATGTGCCGCAGGGTAAAGTCAACACTCCAGCACAAATCCCCGGTCAACAAAGTAGCCAAGCAGTCAGCAAACTGTTGTTGAGTCCAGACGGTGCCATTTTAAATGTAATAGGAAGCCCAGTTCTACAAAGTCTACCAGTGGAGACCAGTGACATAACAGCAGGCGTGGTCAGCAGCCCTAAGGTTTTGGACACCCTGGAATCCGAGAGGAAGCTAACATCAGATCAGTGAGAGGGGGACAAGCACTGACACTGTGATTTCAGATTCAGGACAGGTTGTTTGTTAGTTGTAGACAGAATTGTGGTTGACACCAGAACGATGGTAACTTTTTGACCTAACTTTCCCCTCCTGGAAATCCCATAAAAGAAGCACTATTTGTATATTTGTTGTTTTGTTTTTTTTTTTGCTTTTAAAGCACATGCAGTAGGAAAGCATGTTGAAGGTGAACAACATTTGATTGACCGGCGATGTTTCTAGTTCCATATTTTGTTGGTTTCGTTTTGTTGGCATTGCTGAAGAACAGGGTATATTGTAGTATTTTTCACTGACATTCATCACATCGATTGCATAGTGCACTATTTACCTTGATCCACCGACTGTTTTGAAATATCTTCTATATCTGTCGTTGGCACTCGGACATGCTTTGTGTCTCATTATTGTTGTTGTAACGTTTTTCACACACACAGACATTGAACAGATGCAGATTAACGTGCCATATGACCGACAATAGGATAGATGGTTTATTTATTTCATTCTAGTAAGTATTTTTGGACCATTCACATTTACATATTGGAAATAAATCCAGTTCAACTTCATATTTCCATGTTCTAGTGTTTTGAAATGCACCCATATGACTAATAGAAATCTGATTGCTACAGGGGGAAGTGTGAAATACCTTATACAAGTCTAAACATGGCAGGCTTTCTTAAGAAAAAACTTGTGAAACACTTAAGTTTACATTTACAGCATTTAGCAGACGCCCTTATCCAGAGTGACTTACAACTCATACAGTCTTACAATCCAAGCAATG
>JAVSBV010116788.1:0-20127 GCA_033117975.1 Parotocinclus spilosoma
GGGGGCATACAGAGAGCTGCCCTCTCCCCCACCTGTGTGATAATGAATCAACAAAGCCAGAAAGGTATGCACCATTACTTATTGTAGCTCTACCTGCCACTCTTGTACTAATGTCTCTAATTAAAGACACATCTATAATCTCTCGGTAAACGTGCACTATTTATCTATTGTGTTACTATCTAATTAATGCCAATCTCTTCTTACATCTTTATGTAACTTGTTTAATTTCCCATCCAATACCAGCATTTCACTGTTAGAGCAGATGATGATTTGTTTTTCCTTTTGGATGAGCCCATGTTTTATTTAGGTCACAGCAAGACGTGACCCGTGCATATGCCATACATCTTTCTTGCTAACAAGTCTTACCAAGGTTAAAGTATGTTAACCACATTAATATGAAGCCTAATGCAACATTATACATTTTAATGGCTCTTGTTTCTGTGGTTATGTTAATGAGGTTGGCAGCACCAAGGTTAAATAAGACAATGAGATGGAAGATTTAAAGTTCAGCCAGGATGTTTTAGGTCGGATATGTTTTATTATTTATTAACATAAAACTGGAATTTGAACTCCTATCCTTCTGAATAGTAGTACAGAGCCTTGGCCTCTGAAATATTTCCATACGGTGCAAGGTTACCCGTTTATCAGTGACTGGCCGGTCAGTCTCATATAACCAATTCTGTTCTGGTCACATTTGTGCTGCTAACAGCAGCCGAAACACAGCCACTAATGTTCATTCAATATTCAGCTAATTTGTATGAGCTTTAAACATCTGCTTGGCTGTGGTAGTCTAGTGGTTAATGTGGACCAGAAGTTCCACAGTTCAAATCATACCTCTACCAAGCTGCCATTGATGGGTCCTTGATCACACAATTGCTTAGATAAGTATGTATCAACTGTAAGTCACTCTGGATAGGTACATCTGCAGAATGACATAAATGTCCATTCAGAAGTGTTTTTCTCAATCCCAACTTTTAGAGCACAGCACTTGTCTGTTTATTTTTGGGTTCATTTGTGATCTCTTGTGTGTGTATGTACTTTTATTAAATGTGATCTGATTTTGAGACCCTTAATTGGAGCAGTCAGTAGAGAGTTGCTTTTCAAGTTAGGTTGCAATTTCCATAAAATATATGAACGTAAGATAGCAGAAGGGGCTAATGGCATGTGGAAGGACACGCTTCCATCTCAAAGTTAAATACAATATTGCCTTTAGATTTTTTGTGGTCTTTCAAGCGTGTCACAGCACTACCAGGATACAGTGTGTGTAACAGTGTGCTCTGAACCAGCTGTAATAGAAAGTTACATGAAAAGAACAGCATATGATTAAACTTGGCTACTGTCACTACTGTTTTAATGTCCCAGACACACATACTGTGCACTGTTTTGTGTGTCAGAATAGTTCAAACACCATTATAAGTGCACTAATACAAGGGGTTAAAGGGTCTGCTGTTAAGGCTAAGGCTAATTTAAAGGCTGAGAGCGCAAATTCAGGTTCTGTCAAGGTGCCATTGTTGGACCTTTGAGCTGTTCATCTGTGAGTTATTTGTAATAAGAGTGTCTGCTGAATACAGTACTGGATTGAAATGTATTTTGTAAAATTGCAAGACATTTTGGTTAAATCTTAAATTTTGTTCATGGCTGTTTGATGCATTTAACAAATTGTACATGTATTTTAAGCTAATGTGGTTTAGTATTAATTAGCTAGCCAGTCTGCTACTACGGGGTTACAAATTTACAATTGTGCATTTTAATATTTATATTAATTAGGGTAATGTTTTAGATGATTTAGTCATTACATAACATTAATGGGGTACCTATACAATAAAACAAAATATTATGATAATTACTTAAAAGAACATATAAAAGGGCCCCTTTAATGGACACATTTATATCTGACGCATGTGTTCACTGTGGCCATTGCTCACAAAAAATTGTCTGCTACACGTTGTTAATTATATTACACTAACATTAAAAGTCACAAAAACTGAACTAATGTTTCACTTAGACAGCATATCCGATACTACAACCAAAAAGGTTTTACAGGCATGCTAAAATGTTATTGTTTTAAAATTATTTAACAGTGAATGCTGACTATTTATGCAAAGCCATGGAAGCTGTTCTGTTCCCCTGCTTTTCTTGCTCTTGCCAGCTCCTCAATGGATTAAGATAAAAGGAAGGAAGGATGAATAGTCCTGTCGAGTTTTTGGTTCAGACAGCATGTAGATAGGTGCACTATATGTACACTATATCTGCAGCCATGTAAGGTACTCAGGTCTGATGCCTGAGCATGGCTGGTAGGGAGATATCGAGATAACGTGAAACTCTCTCACTAAGACTAAAAGTTTAAAAAGCTGCAAAACTAAACATGTTTCATGCATGTCTACAAGTGTTACCACATTTTTTTAACTTACCCGATGACAAAATAACTGAAATATTACCTAATTATTTCTTCCTGGCTGAGGTACAGACTGACATTTCTTAATACCACTGAACAAGGACCAAAAGTCTTTAGTAAGCAATACAGCGGTTCAAATACAGATATCCTATTCACAACTTGACCTAAAATCCTATTGGATCAAGTTTTTATAAATATTTTCTGGGACTGCTGAACAGGGGTTCAGTGGTTAGTACTGTCATTTTGCAGTTCAAAGATCCTCAGATTTATCCTGACCCCTGATCAAGGATTAAGCAGATAAGAAAATGAGTTAGGAATGGATCTATGCATGGAATTATGAATTATAGAATGACACTATTTTAATATGTTAATTATTTGTTTTATTAACTACTATTACAAGATCTTGAACAACACATCCGACATATTCCCAGACATAAATATTTATTTGATTAAGTCCTTCTTTTGTTCATTTACTTTGAAGTTTATTAATTGCCAGAAATACGCTATTAACACTTTTTTAAATTCTTACTTATTCTTACTTTGCAGCACATTACACTACAACTGTCTAAAGCTTAATGTATGATGTACATAACGTTAAATGACGTATGCAGTGTTATGCAAACCAGAAATACGCCAAATAAATCCTCATCAGCTCCCTCACTCAAAGCCTCTTTCAGTCAATCCATGACACTCTTGTGCTTATCAGCACATCAATCAGAGACGGCTAATCAATATGCCTTTGTTGTTTCTGTCCTTGGAAACAGTGTACCAATGCATTCAACCCGCAACATAGTAAGACTGGTATATTTAAGCCTAAGGCAGGATTCATGTCCACCATTATTCCTGTGATCATCTTGTGTCATGTGTCAATTTGAACTGAACACTTCCTAGTACAGAAAAATTAAGGTTTGGTAGGTAAAACATCAACGGTAGTATACAAGGCTTTGCGATAATTGCACTAGGAAAGAATATGTGCTTGTTACAGCACAAAATTGAGGCCAACAATGCCAATACACCTGCTTCTGCATCTCCTGCCCTGGACCAAATGGCAGCAAAAAATTAAAGAGATGCTGGCTGCTAGTGTGATAAAACTATTCAGCAGCCTATTGATGACATTGACCATGCTGGTCAAGACAAAAAAGGCAAGTGTGCTTTAGTTAGAATTTGATGGTATTAGATGCTGTTACAAAACTGACTTGCATCTGCCACCATGTACTGATGACATACTGGACCCGGAGCTGTGTCGTGGTGGTTCAGCTTGCTGGATCTCTGCAGTGGCTATTGGCAAGCCACTCTCACTGACAGTGCCCATGAAACATTTTTGATGGATGATGTATTATGGCAGTTCGCACTCATGCCATTTGGCTTTGTAATGTGCTATTCACAATTGAGTGACTAATGTAGCTACTTCTCACAGCTGTCCCCAAGGAGTGCTGAATGGAGTACATGAATGACCTGCTGGTGCATGCACCTGGGTTCAATAAAGTACTATCAGGGTACAAATTAATTTTTTGTCCAACTTGCCCATCCCAGAACCAAATGATATGACCAAACAAATATTTGTTATTGTACATAAGCACACATAAGCTAATACATTCATTTAAGATGCCTTATTCTTACAATAAATGTACATTCTAACAGCATACAATATATTTGCACAACTTCTGCAATCCATATAAATATAGTACTGTCTACCAAGTTCCAGTTCATTTTAAAATTTAAGGTCTGTCTCATGTGAATAGCTGGTGCAAAGTCTTTCTGTTTTAACCATGTGATATGCCTTTGTGACTAACTTGGTCAACTTGAAATCAGTAAATTAGTTCATCTGTCAAAGTCACATGTCCAGTGACCCAGATGCAGTGGAGGATTATGTGCACTGCTTGCAAAAAATAATGGATATTTTATCATGGGATATATATATTTGGAGAATCCCCTCATTTTTGTGAGCAGTATATATGCACAACATAACAGAGAGAGGTCAGTCGAAAGGTCTTTTAGGTTTCTAAAAGTTGTATATGTAAAAAAAAGAACCACTTGACTGACTTAGGCTATTCCCAGCAAACCTTGCAGAAGATCTCAGTGGAGTGTATGAATACTTTTTCTATAAGGGAAAATCTTGCTCCTTTTACCTAAGCAGGTGTTCTCGCACTCAGTGTTCTCATCACCTGATTTGTGGTGAATACTGGTGGCAGTAACATGGGCATTGGTGCAATCCTGTCACAGATGCAGTATGATGCAGAGAGAGTAATTGCTTTTGGTTGATGCCTCTCAGAACGTGAGCACCACTACTGTATCATATGTTGTGAGCTGTTGACTGTAGTAGCGAGGCTAAGCACTATAAGTCTATAATTACTACTACAACTATAGTTTTGGTGCACTTCACTCTTCGCATGTATCACTTTTTATTATAATGACTTTTGGCTTTTCAGGAGCCAGAAGTGCAGACTCCTGCTATAGACATTCACTGTTCCACACTCTCCACTCAGCTTGCCATATTAGTGAGTCAGCACCAGTATGAGTGAAACTGACTTCTGCCTCTGGTGTAGCTGGCTTGTTAGGTAGTCATGCATTAATTCACAGGATTCACGCAAGCCCAGTTGAAGTTCAGCACAAGCTTTGAATCCCCATTAGTTTAATGTTTGGGACCCCACCTGGAGAGAGTGAGCATGAGTTCAACCACTAAGCATGTGAAGGAACTCTGATTCGATATAATCTTCTGTACTAACTGGTCATATAGCAGCAGCATGATGGAAGCGAGTGCCAGAAACTTAAATGCTTAAAAAACACACCCACTAACATGGCAGCTTGAGCAAAATCATTTAAATAAATTACTACTTGATATAGCACACACTTCTTAAATACTTCCAACACATAAAGATCTCTAAGCTTCTCACAATTCTGAACATTTTGAAAAGTTCACCATTTTCTCATACAGGACTATTTTACCAAATTAAATAAACTCTTAAGATTCTTTAAGCCAACTTCCTAAAAACTTGCTGGTAAGTTTGAGGAGCAAACTAATAGGCATAGAGCATGAGAGCTTTCACTTAACACTACTTAATACATAATTCAAGCAGTAGAGCAGAACAAACTTCCTGAGTTTGTGATGCACTCCGAAACTGGAACATAAGCATCAGATCAAGATGGTATGTGGCACAAGCTTAGGCTCATTTGCTTCCAGTAACTTTTGTAAAAACATGTTTCTACTAAATTCTTCCTTTTCTCCAAAAAAACAAAGACAAATGTACCTGGTAGTCCTATCGCTTAGTCTTGAGCTCCATTTGATTTAACCAGATCTGCTAAACAAGACACATGGGCATGGTCCTATAACAAGGTCTGTCATACTTTTGGTTTGGATACTGGATAAGCTAAGAGGTCTCAGCCAACAGGTTACATACACTGCAGTCCAGTGAAATAGCACAGCCTTATGTCAAATGGCTTTTATATGCCTACAGCACAAAATTATTTTAAGCTGAACAGGTTGTGAGGTTGTGTCTGGAAGCACAAAGCTGCAAGTTTGGAACTGTTGACTGTGTGTGTGACAGGTGGTGTGGATGTAAGGGGGCAGAGGGTTGGGAAGAGGTATGGTTATAGAATGCTACATGTTCTGGGTTATGACAAGGAAGTCCTGATGCAGTCCATAACCCTGCAACTAACAATCATGTGCACACAAATGTATCATAGCTTTTGGTTATTCATTTGTATGAATGCATTAATTACCACCAGTGCACAGAACTAATATTAGGGGATATTGTTTAACTCAAATGAATAATTTAATATCAGTATCTACATTTTAGAATAAACTGTTTATGTTCTGTAAATTCAGCAGTCTATTGGGAATCCTAGATTACACAAACAATGCATCATCCAATTTAAATAAATTCAGACTACAAAATAATAAATTAAAAAAAGGCACAAAGCTAAAATAAGCTCAGTCTCCTTATATAGAACCCATATTATTAATTCATGTATTATTTTAATATAATATAATATATTAATATAAATTTGGATTTAAATAGAGAATAAAGCAGGACCAGCCAACAGTAACATCTTATAGTCTGGTTATCAGAGTTCTATATATTATGCTCATCCTTACTTATTTTTAGGTTTGTCCTCTTGATAATAATAATAATCTGACTAATTTCTTTTGAGACAAATTTCATCTAATAAAAATCAAAGACAAAATAGTTTAATATTTTTGCTACTCCAGTAAAATTATTAACAACCATATTTTTATAGCCAGTGAATAAAAATGATTACATTACCAACACTATATAGTATTGCAAATAATTTATACTAATAGATTACACTCTTAAAATCAGTGTAGCTTCATAATAAACAGGTAGCATGTACATAAGCGAGGGATAAGAGAATATTAAATAGAATACTAATAACCAGATAAAGGACCTAAAAAATTCAGCAAAACACACAAGTTGACCAGGGGTGCACAAACCTTTGCACAAGACCATATGTAAAGGGCATAGTCCTGTAAATAATGCTGTTACTTTTACTCTCTTGACATGGCTGACTCACTTACACACACTCGCCAAATTTTAATTGCTCCAGGCGCTTTTTACTTAAATGTCAGACTCATTCACCCAAGAAAATGGTGCTAATGGGCAGGTGAGTGTGTCTGTAAGAAATAGACAGATATAAGATATATATCCTATAAAATGAATAGCGCGGAAAACATAACCTGCAGCCTCAAATTAAAGATATATGTGACAATTTGTACTCGATGTTGTGATCATTTACTACATCCCACACACTACAAGCTGCAAGACACTGAGTATATTTGAAATATCGCCCACCTCTAAAATACAGCCATGAAATCTGCATAGACATAACATTGGAAACAAAATGGACTGCTCTGAAAACCTCAAGATATGCAGAGGCCTGTTTCCAACCCTTAGAGTGAGCCAGGGCTTATTGTCAGCATCAGTGACTGACCTTAGAGTAATGTTCCAAAATTAAATGGTTTCAAAAGAGTAATTGTTACTGCAGCAGGGGAGACAAGCTCAATTTTAGTACTTCAAACATATATCTGTTACATTTGGCTGTAAAGTATAGAATGTTATATACAGGCCCAGTGTACTGTATATGAAAGCGGTGCATTATTATTATTATTATTATTATTATTATTATTATTATTATTATTATTATTATATATGAACAAGTTTCTGAAACTTGAAAATTTCCTAAACCTGAACATATCTAAAAATGTAAATAATCATTAATGTTACTGAAATCCATGTCAATTACACAAATATTGACATTGACAAACACTTTGCTTAAGAGTCATACATTGCCTTAACTGCATAACTATATGCACCTTTGTTCTTTCTGAACGCATATATACACAAATAACACAGACCAAGAAGCTATCGAAACAAGCTCAGTACAGAAACGTATCGAAGTCTGGATGTGGTTATAAAAATATATCACACATTTTGAACATGCCACTGAGCCTCGTTAAATTCCTTGTTAAGAAAAGTAATGAATATGGCACAACCGTGACTCTGCTCAGACAATGTCATCCATCAACATTCAGTAAATGATTAAGGAGGACAATAACCACTGAAGCAACCAAGTGTTCTAAGGTAAGCTGAAGATTGGAAAAGCTGTGTATAAGACAACTATTTTTTCGGACAGTTCAAGTTAGGCTTGAACATGTCACATGAAATCATGCTGGAAGTATACCAACAGGCATGGTGTCAAGTGAGCAAACTTCAGGAAAAAGTATTTTATTCTGATGAAAACATTTTTTTTGCCTTGTTGAAAGGCACACACAAAACATGTATGCACAAATGAAAGCAAGGAGTGGTATCAAACAGTTCCAGAGGTTTACATGCCACCAAGCCAACAACCCTAAGCATATTAATAAAGCTACACAGGAGTGGTAACACAAGTCAGTCCCATGTTTAACAACCCTGTTAAGTGAATTTTTAATTCCAGCATGTAACACTACAAAATGTCATTTTGAAGAAGTTCATATGCGAGGCGAAAATATTTTCCACTTGATACACAAATACATGAGCTTTATTTTACATTTGCAATCTTACTGTTAGTAATATAACTACCAATGGGGCTTTATTATTCAACTGCATCATTTACTTGTTTGTCTGTTTAACCCAAGTCTTATATTGATGTTTTTTTTTAATATACTGTGTTCAGACACAAAGCTCAATTCATATTTGAGCTGAAACCGGATTTAAGCTGAACAGATTTTAATCTGTCTGGATCGCTAAAAACTACACTGAATTTAAATAGTAGTATTAAAGACATATATGCACGTGGCTTCAAATCCAATTACAATCAGATTCCAGGCATGATTCAGCCTGACCAGGATGATTGAATTTGATGTGGCTTTTATATCTCATAACACTTGCCATAAAAGACATTTTGTAAGATTTGTTAGGTAGAGTAGGGCAGTCCTTTATTCAGAAGCAATGACGATGTGACACAGTGTAGAACACTGTCTGACATTCAGATTTGATAAAAAAAATCTGTTTTGGCCTGAACTTAGTCTTATTAGGCACCAAAGTCACTAAGCAACAATTCTAGCACTATGGCAACAGAACATAGTATTTGACAGTCCTTTACACAAAAAAACTGGCACTTTAAAAGCAAGCCACACGTTTCTTTTTGCATCAGATGATAAGCTGATTTTAGTGGAATAGTTTTAGATCAGGTACTTTATATTTAAAAAAAGCAACAGTTTGCTTAAATTGTTTGTCTAAAGTGTCTTTGACTAAATTATTTAAAAATCATAGAAGAAATACTGTCAATATCTGGTGTAATACAATAAGAGCCCTGAAAAATATTGTTTTAGCAAATTCACCAAACTTGTGTTGTTGTCTCAGGCTATGGACTAAGAAAGCGTCTGAAGCCTAGTCATTAAGATACTGAACAATGTTGCATAAGGTCCAATGTTGAAATCTCACCTCTGCCAAACTGCAAGTGGTGGGTCCTTTTACCCTTTAAAAATGACCCTTATCCCACAATTGTTGGGATTTTAAGACTGTACGTATACGTTGTAAATCACTCTGGATAAGGGCGTCTGCTAAATGACTAAATGTAAATTTGACAGAGATTATCACATATTCTGAACATGTTTTTCTTTTTCACAGTTTTTCTTCTGTTTACCCTAACAGTCTCTTTTGCTGTAACTGCATTAAGTTTTCCCGCACGCATTGGCAGCAGCCAATGCTGAGCCCTGTGATGGACTGGCATATTGACATCAAAGGCAGGCCAATTTTATATATTAAAGTCTATGCCAAGTTAGAATAATCAATTCTAACCTAACATATGTATTTGAACTGTGGGAGGAAACTGGAGTAACCAGAGTGGACCCATGCAGACAGGGGGAGGACATGCAGACTCCACCCAGGACCCTCTCGCTGTGAGGCGGCCATACTTTCCACTGACCCACCGTGCTGCCCTTATGATCCATGTAGATTTGCACTAAGAATGCAGTAGTGTAGATGTACATATAGAGAAAAACACATGAAAAATAGCCAAAATCTTCACTAAACAAGGGCTATCTGAACCACTGAATCACTGTGTACTGAATCATGCATTGAGTTTCAGCTGAAATGAGTGGCATGGCTCAACTTAAAGGTTAAAGCAAGTACCAAGCAAACAATTACAACCAAGACAAATGTGTTCAGTAGTGTTCAGTTCCAAAGTGGTCAACTGGTGCACTGATGTACCATTGTATTGCTTTATGTAACTACTACAGCTTCTGGAGTACCCTGTACAGCTAGTTCTCCACCTGTATAGTTCTGTTTATAGCATATAAAGACATTACATTGCAATTCATACTGTACACTGTTTACAGTCTTGCAATGGAAAATACAATATTAATACAGTTAACAGCAGTTAATGCAGGAGAAACTGGTTATTAATTGTAAACGGTATGTTAGCAAATCTGTAAAAGGGTTAAATCTCGACCCCTCATTAAACCTGCCGCTGTGGTATAGCAGTTCCTGAGTGTGTTTTCCATGCACTCTCTAGATTAGAAAGCCAACAGGACTGATTCTCCTCCATCTGTACTTATTCATCCTTTAGACAGCCATGAAAATGAAACCATTGCAAATAGCAGCCAGATTAGACATTCACAAACATGATAAATGGCTCTCAGACAGTCTGTGTGTGCAGAATATTAACAGCATCATGTATGGAACAATAAATAACAGCATACCACCCACTATCTAGTGACAATAACAGAAAAATAAAGGCCTTACAAATCATGCTAGAACAGTCAAAAGTCATTAGTGTCAAGTAGATTTTACTAAACATGAATGACCTAGATCTCAGAGAATTGTTGTATATATTTTTTTACTTATTAATGTCATATAAGGGTGGCATGGCAGTGTAATGGATAACACTGTTGCCCAGATATCCAGTGTCCCTGGCTCAATTCCCACACTGGACTCTGCCTGTGTAGAGTTTGCATGTTCTCTCCATGTTTCTGTTGGTTTACTCCAGGTGCTCCAGTTTCTACCCACATTCCACAGATGTATGTTAGGGACATAATCCACCCAGCTATGAAAAAATGGTTTAAATTTGACTTTACTTATAACTCCAGTTCTTTCCAACATTCTAAAGGCATGAGTATTAGGTTAATTTCAAAGTGCCCTTAGTGTGTGAATGTGTATATGGGTGTATGAGCCGTACGATAAATTGGCACCCTGTGCAGAATTGTTCCTGCACCTTGTCATCAGCCAGGACCCGTTTTCCTGTGACTCTGACAAGGATTAAGTGGATAAGAAAATCAATGATCTCATGTAAGCATTGATGGCTTTATCTATGTCAGGAGCCAGGCTACAACTGCGATTTAGGCAATTTAGTGATTCCAATTAATTCAACACATGTCCTTGGAATGTGGAAGGAAAACAAAGTACCTAAAGACAAAAAACATGCAAATGAGAACAGGTTGAGTCCAGGGTCAGGATCAAACTGGGAACACTGGATCTGTTAGATGACAGCTAATCACTTGCGGCAATGCACCACCCGGATGGCTGAGAAGAATAACTGTTTGGGTTAGTGTTAGTAAACTAAAATCTCTAAAATGTTCATCAGGTTGTTAAAGATTGGTTAAAAATAAAATATTATTGTACTTCTCTATAAATGAGCAACAACACATAAAATGAGCAATAATAGCAAGTACTACCACTATTACTACAGTATTATTACCACTGCTATTACCACCAGGCTGGCTTTCTAACCACAAAGAACATTATTTACAAATTTAATTACATCTAAGGATGACACGACTGTAAAATTAATTATATAAAGTAGAAAACATTCTCTCATTCCCTTATAAAAACAAGCTATATGGGCAACGCATACTCCTTAACATATACTCCTATACAGACACAATTGTATTGTATTACATTCTGTGAAAATTAAAGCCATGATAGTATATTTTGAGTAAAAGACAACAAGAAACCATTAACCATATAAAATGATATACCAAGGACATTGGCATTGTATACTCGGATGTCCCGGAAGAGATGTGAAAAACAGCTGTACACAACACTGTACACCAGGTCCTCTAAAAGATATAAAACAATCTGAAGGCTGATGTCATTAGCATGAAGACATAGGTGCTTCACAACTGACTGCGTGCTTTCAGATCCAAACCAGACCATGCATACCAAGATGCTAGTCCAGACCAAATTAACTGTATTTACACACAGTCCAAGGTCCAGAATACACAGTTTAAGTCAAGACTGCATATCCGTGGACCAGATTTAGTCAAAGCGCTCAGAAAATCCAGTACTGCCCAAGTAACTAGTATTATCTAGTCTAGCTTAAGTGTCTAGAAAATATTCTAACAAAATTTTCCACTGACAGTCATATTACCATGTCTACAATCATATAAGATGACATTGTACTGACTGTCAGCATCAAGGACCCTCTTCCACCAAATGACTGCACATAGGACACCACTCCACTGACCACCTGTTCAGAGGGCATAGCATCAATTACCTGCTGTAGGAAGGTTCTCTAATGTCATATAATGACTTCACCAATCTTCCTGGGTGTGGGTTTTTAGGGGTATATTAAAAAAAGATTGTAATTAGGGCTGTCACAATCATAATCATCGTAATTCATTTGTTTAATTATTTGTTTTTACACCCCAACTATTTTGTAATTGTAATTGTAATTGTATATTGTAATATTGTAAACACATTCTATGATAAACAACATTAGTTAATTGAACAATATAATTGTAAAGTTATGTAAATAAATGCAATAATGTAAATAAATGTAAAATAAAGTGAAAATTTGTACGTCTATAAGCTGGTTACTTTCAAAATGATGTGCTGCATGTGCAAAATCTCACACAAATGCCTTTTGGAAGGCATGGAACCCATTACATCTGGTATAAAGCTAACAATAAGATTATCACAATGAGCACAAACAGTCAAACATGATGGTGGTACCATGATGTTGGGGAGATAACTTGTTGCTTCAGGGCTAGGACATTTGCCATTATTTCAATTTTTAATCATGATCTAAAGGTAAAAATTTAAAATGTAAGGTTAATGACTTGCTTGTTCAATGTGCTGACTTCCGATGCACACACATACACACACTCACACACTAGGGGCACTTTAAAACACCAATTAACCTAATTAACCAGAGAAAACCCATATGGACTGAAGGAGGACATGCAAACTCCAGTTCAACAAATACTGTTTAATCAATGTACATCAATTTTGAAATAAAAAATCTAATCAAATATCAAAGATCAAATCAGTTAGCTTTATTATATATGTAACTGATAGCTCCAGAGACAAGGAGTTCCACAGCAGCAGACCAGTGGGAAAGCTAAGTGAGGTCATAACTATGCAAAGAACAACATCTGTAACAATAGATAATGAGGATATGGATTCTTCAAAAACACACTGAATCGTTGTAGCAGGTCAGCAATAACAAACGTTTACGTTATGTATGAATTGTTGTCATCCCACATTACATTAATTCTCATTGTATTCTCTCAGTGGACAACCACAGGCAGACACCCCTGTCTTTGTACAACCATACAACTGAATATTACTATTCCTGCATTGTACACTGATTTAATGCAGCTTGGTCTTCATGCAATCACTTAGCCAGCAGCCTTTTTTATATATGCTGAACCTCAATAAGGCCTGTCAATTAATGTTTATAAATTAACAAGTGCAAGCAACACTCTATCCATTGTGAGTGCCCAGTTAAGAAGTGAAACCTTAGGAGTAAAAACAAACCTTGCAAATAAACCTTGCAACCTAAAAACAATATTGACAACAAAAGTAAGCACATCAACAGCATTGAATGGTAGACACAAAAGCAGTGATTTTTATTATTTATTGTGTACTGATGTGGAATATTGAAGTGCACTCTGCATTTAAATTTATATAAAGCATATGCAGTAACCCAAGAACATATATGTTGTTTACATTGACAGGGAAGTGGGAGATACAGGGTTAGCTCAAATGTGTGAAGGCAAATGACAAAGCAATGGATGAAGAACACATTTCAGGCTTTAAGAAATAAATAAAAATGGTTACTAGTAGAAAACAATACTGTGAAAAGTAAGTGGATGTCATTGGCGAGCACACAAAACAACCACAACAAACTTATAATGACGCCCCATGTATCATCAGCTCCTTCTGTTTAACTGATACATAATTTGCATCTGTAAGAAAAGTACCACTGTATGGAACATTTTATTTTATTCATTCATATCTGCAGACACCTGAAACAAGTTTAGTGTGATTAGATTTCATTCATATTCTAAACCTATATGTAAACAAAGTGCCAAGAATGATGCTGAAAATGATCTTTTCTGTTAATAAAGTCCTGGGCCACTGTCAGATTAGTTACAGAATAGTATTAGAATACCATTGTCTTAACTATTAACTCTTTATTAGAATAACATCAAAAATACAATTCATTTGTATGCAATATTAAAAATCTAAGCTTCCATAGGCTACAGTGTCAGGTATTATTATGACCTCCCCTTACACATGTGAAACAGCAGAATCTGGCAGCTTAATCTGGATCACAAGGTGGCCCTTCTTATAGTCCAAAGAGCCTTATTCAGGATGGCCTTTTAAAGGGTAGCCAGTACACCACTTTTTCAGAAGGTAATAGGATGAAAAGGCTAAGGTATGTTAAAGCTCACAAGAAATGTAATAAAGGTCAAAGGTCAAAAAGAGACTTACTGAGTGAAGAATTCAAGTTTTGATATTTTGGGACCAATTGTTGACAGTACGTTATATGCAGTCATTATATTATACAAAAACATCAAATCTAATGGTGGCCTAAGGCTTGCACAGTACTGTATGTATTTTAGAGGACGGGAGTTATAAATGGATCTGTAAAGAGCAGGGCCCCTGAGTGTTCATGAGGCAGGAGAGCAAGGGCATTGTTTTGTGATACTGTGACAGTCAAAAATGCACAGGAAGAGCCGTGATTATTTTAAAGAATGTTTGTTATATTTATCTTTGCTATATTTATTTTGGACAGACTGTGACAGTTTCAATTCATCATACCCTGATAAAGTCGTTGCCATTACGTTGAATAGCTTACTTTCAGCATATGGCCCAGTTACATCACAGGACCACGCAATTCTGGCATATGGTTTATGCTGGCATTTGTACCAAGAGGCAAAATGCCATTTTCTTCTGATACCACAAGCATATAACAGCACATTCACCCATAGCACAGTGGACATCCTGGCACACTTTGGGAACACTGGCACATGATGTTCAGTTTAACAGCACGCAAATGGATTGAGCATGACCTCCACTTTCCTCATTAGATGTATGTGTGTACTATAGCAAAAATGTATGGTACTGTAGATATAAAGCTCACAAAATGAATATTCCCCTAATTAAATACAATAATATTATTGTTTTACAACCCCAGTGTTACAGCAGAAAGGCAAAGGGTTTGAGCATTATCAGGCATGTACTGGTCATGGGAAATTCAGAAGATTTACGGGTGGGTCAATCATCATAGGCCTGCTCTTTTTTTTCTCTGACGCTAACTACACAAACTAAAAAAAACATGATGCTGGTGTTCTGCTGCAGATTTAACCATTTACAAGGTTTTAACTAGTCAGACTTGGTGCACAAATGTTTAAAGAATATCCGTTAAATTTCTCTAAAATGTCATTTTTTATAAATGGCCAACTTCATCTTCAAATTAATATGTAAAGTTAGTAATTTTCTTCTAGACTACTTATTATTGCTGTTTCACATTTTAGCCTATAAGACAGAAATAAAATGAATTAAATAATAAAATTAATAAATACTTTATGATCTAAAAGATCCAGGAAAACATGGTTCTAAACAAATAGTGATGGAGGGAACGGGATACAAATCAGAATAAATTCAATTAGAGGCCCATTATTAAAAGTTACTGTGCGATTCTTAAATAAATTACAGCACATCATCCATACTGCAACATCAAAGAAAACACACGTATGCCAAGAATACTACTAACTATCAAACTTTTATTTAGAACTGGCCTATAAGCATTCAAATGACTCTTATAAAATATAAAGATAAGTGCAAATGTGAAGCTGAGTGTGAGCAGTGAGCTAACTGGTGCACACAAATGCAACACATGGATAACTATATACAGTACACAAGTAATAAAACACTGATCAGATTTATAATAAAAGGAAAATAGATTAGGTGTACTGGACTGCAATGCATGTTGTGAGCCACTGTGAATGGCCCACCCTGATGTATAAGTATGATCAGACTGGATAACCTCCTTCTAGTTATTCACCATTGCATTGCAAGAAACAGAATGAATGGAAAGTGTACTGCTCACAAAAAAAATATTCATTCAAAATGAAATATCCCCTAATGAAATATCCCCTATTTTTTGTGAGCAGTGTATTTCACATAATGCATCATTTACGTATTTGCCAATATCAACGTTGGATTGCTCATCATGAATTTAATGAATACAGAATTTAACGCTCATGTCATAGTCCAGATGATGTCTGTTTTATGCATTTTTAACAAACAGATGAATCAGGCAATTTCGCAGGGACCCCTATGGAGACAGCTGTATGTGACAACCATCCAGTTCCACAAAAAAAAGAGTTTTAATCTAGTCGAAGCTTACATACGTTTTGCTCCCTGATGTGTTCTTACTAATTAAATACAACTGAACCTCTGAATTACTGTCCATCTGGGAAATTCAGATGCAGAGACAGAAAGGGAGAGGCTTGATACACAGGGGCCAAGAAAACAGTAGTGAAAAAAGAGAAGCGAGAGAGACATGGTGTCAAAACGCAATCACGCGGAGAATACATTTTTCCCATTACCTTATTCAAAAGAGCTGGACTGTTTTTATTAAATGTTCATGCAAACCAAGATGTGCTAAAATAAATCGATGCTCACAAGACATTTTACTGCAAGGAGCAATAGTGGGTGACCTACTGTACACAGTCTCACTTACTGTACTATATTATATATATATTATATGACTCCTCTATATTGGGCTTTTCTAAATACGCCAGTGCATATGTTATGGGTGGCATAAATACCTGCATACCTGTTCTCACAAGTATCTGAGAAGTGAGGAACGTGAACAAATTGTAATTCACATAAAGTCCTAGTACATATTTCTTATTAGCCAATATCATATATTGAAAGCTTACTGAGCTCTAAGCAAATGTCAGCACACTATTTAAATTCAAACAAGGTGTCAGGTGCTAGAGCGTTTGATTAACATTATTAAAGTCATTGAAAGGCTGGGTTTTACAGCCCCAAATCAGGAAAAAATTGGGATAGTGTTTCTTAAAAATGTGTTTAAATTATTGCAGACAGTATGAATCTGAGATATTTTAAGTCTTGTCTGGTTAACTTCATTTTATTGGCTAATAAACATCTATTTCCACATTTCAGGCATGCAACACATTGAAAAGTTGAGACAGGGGCAATTTAGAGCTACTAATGAATTAAACAAAATTATGTTATTTCAAACAGATGATTTTAAAAGGTGATTGTTATCATGATTGTCACATTATCAGGCATGGGAGAAACTGCAACACTAAAGCTCACTGCTTGAGTCAAAGCCAGTGCATTCAGAGAGTCACATCTCAAATAGGAGGCCTTTTTGTTGCCTAGGTGTTTCTCAGGAAATTTGAACCCTTTTCCATGGCACATAGACATTATCACTGTTCAGTGAATTGCTAGCAATTTCAAATGTTTTTAAATGGCAGCAGACCAGTTTGTAGTGTATGCAAATGAAACGCTACAGAATCACATTAAGGTTAAGGTCCAGGATGGTCTAACTGGAAAAGAAGAAAGAAGAAACCTTTTCCAGCAGGTCAACTGGTCCACCAAGTTCGCAACGCAATTCTTGGGAAATTGGACAAAGAAGCCACCAGTTGGTGAAATCAAATGAAAGAGTCTGCATTTTGCACAGTTGGATTGAAGGCACTTTTAGACATAATAGAGAAGAGTATTCAGAAAAAAGCCATAGAAAGTCTCAGCAGGTATTTAATCACGTTTGATGACAGTACCACAATTGATACACAAAGAACAAAGAAGCCTGTCATAAGAATAAAGACTGAGAAACTCTATATATGACATATTTACAAGGCCAAAATTTCAGAAATGTGAAACCTGATAAAGATGGAGAACCACATGATGAGGAACTAGGTATCAAAATGTAATTCATTCAAAAACTGTGCAATCTCTTGTTTTCACATTCTTAACCAATCCAGCTTGTTGACAGATTCATAACAGCATCTTTGGTCTGGCATACAAATTTCTGCACACTGAGTCAGTCATTCAAGTGATCTGTGAGAGGGGCTTTTCAACAATGAAGTTAATCAAGATCAGACTGTAAAGCATCATGTCTCAGGACAATCTGGAGGCCTTTATTCTGACAACTGAGAAGAAAACGTCTTGATGGGGCTGGACAGTGATGGTATGACAGACAGAGTGCCCTGCTGTGCCATGTACAGACAGCTTAAGGTGGGTATCTTTTCATTGCATAGTCAGTATATCTATGCTTATTTTTGTGGCATAAACTAGTGGCACATTCCAAAATGGTTAATCTTTCTGAATTTTATGAACATAAAATGTCACAAGATGTCTATTTTATGCAAACAAAACAATATAGGTTTATCAAGCAAGTTGTAGTTTCTGTTTAACCGCTGGTTATTTTGTGTCTTCTGTTTTCTGTCTGTCTTTTTTGTGCAAAAGTGCTTGTATGTAGTACAAGCACGGCAACCACAAGGACATCAAGAGTCCATCATACAGGGTGATTAACCAACCAGCTACCTGAACTACATGCCAGGGAGATCTTTCTACACCTTTCAAGTATATTTTCTGGCCTTCTATGTTGTAACCATTCACTGTAGGATTCCAACATTTTACACACTACTCTTCAAAAAGGAAATCAGAAACAAAAGCCATTGCGAATATAGTTTGTTTTGTGTGATTTAGTAAGAATATGGTTCTCTTTATGTGCATTTAGTTGTAAATCTATTCTGCTCTTGTGGAGTCTACTGGTTCTAAATTAGGTCTGTCATTAAACATTTTGTCAATATTTTAAACAATTCCCATAATAAAAGCATGCTAATAAGTCCAGTTAGGTGTCAGATGATACTTAATTCAACTTTGAATTCATTCATTCTATCAGTACACAAAGACATGAGGAGGGACTCATTGCGAAATTAAATGAATTATTTTATGTATCAGTCTAAGACAATACAAATTAATGGACTGTGTTTTTTAATTAATGATGAACTGATCAACAAACATCTTGTGCCAGTTACAATTTGCTACGCCAAACTGAGGCTGCTGGACAGCAAATTCCTAGGCTGCTTTTTGTAGCCAGTCCATCCTTGAGTGAAATAATTCCACTGTGTGTTATGGGAGGGTGTGTGTCAGTGCAGATGTCATTGTTAGCATGCAGGTAGAGCAGAGCAGAGGACCAGTGAGTGACGGGTCAGGGACAGAACCAAAATCACTCCAGTTTATGCGCGTGTTTCCTGTTTTGCTATATTTGTGAGGACCAAAAATCTTAAAAATCAAAAATCAAAAAAACCTTACAATGATAGTAAAATATGGTAATTTTGACTTGTGAGCACCATTTTGAAAGTCCTTGCTCCTTTAACTGCTTTCTCGCAAAACACATTTAAAAAACCCAACATATCTGCTTTGATTTTTGAGTTTAGGATTACATGTGGGTATAGCATGAATTAACCACAGGAATTACCACATCAATGGAAAGTCTTCACAAGTATAGTGAGAAGTGTGTGTGTGTGTGTGTGTGTGCGCATTCATGCGTGTGTGTGTGTTGGAGGGTGGGCAAGTTTACCCATTGACAATGCCCTAAAGTATAGAAGTATCTTCTTAAACTTGTGGGGCAATTTTCCTGGTCCTCAATTTGGTCACTGAGGTAAGTACCCAAAATATATGTCTAGCAAGTGTGCTAGTGTGTGTGTGTGTGTTACCTTCCACTGCATTTGAGTGGTGGTCTGGAATGAAGCATGCATGGAGACAAGAGCAGAGTAACACATAAGCCACAGACAAGAACAACGGTGCACACATACAAACACAGCTCTCTCTCTTTCTCTCTCTCTCTCTCTCTCACTCACTCATTTACACACACACACACACACACACACACACACACACACACACACACACACACACAGACATATATACACACATATATACACACACACACATACA
>JAVSBV010116796.1:0-20126 GCA_033117975.1 Parotocinclus spilosoma
ATCTGTGATTTGTGTTCTATTCTGAATAAAATATTAGATGTTGGCACCTCCACATCATTGCATTCAGTTTTTTATTCTCAATTTGTTTAGTGTCCCAACTTTTTTGGAATCCGGTTTGTATGTTTTAAGGTCCAAGCGAGTAATATGTAAAACAAAGCAAAAGAAAAAGCCAAAATAGTGCCAAACCTCTAAGAGTTAATCGAGTTCCTCAGACTAATCATAAGCAAGACTTGGAAATATTCTTGTAATTGCTTAGATGGAGAGTTATTGACTTATTGTGAAAGAGAGAGGGGAGCATGGGGGAGTGTTTAGAAGGAAATGGGGAGTATCTTGGAGTATCTTGTTGGCATGACGCTTGCTGAGAAAGTGAGAGGAATGAACTGTGACTGTGAAGTTGAACTCGAGGTCAGGAGTTCCTCCCAGTCGAGGGTAACCTCTCGCCCTTCCTGCCCTTCCTCATCTCACTTTCTCACATTTTCTCTCTCGCTCTACCTGTGTGGGTCCCTTTCCTACTCTAGACCGATGCGTGTCTGCTTTTTGCTGCATAGAGGTACAGTTAGGGGGCTGAGACCACAACTATTTTAAGAATCTCTCGAAGCTGCCTACATTTTTTTCCATCCTCTCTCTCTCTCTCTCTGTTTTTTCTCCGCTTGTGTTCACATGTTTTCTGTCATCAGTTGTGTGTAGTATCCAATTTCAGCTCTGCTGAATGGCATTGTGTTCGAGAATAGCTTGGCAAACAATGATTTGAGGTTACATTGTAGCTCTTCTTCTAGATTTCGATTCAAACAACACAGCCCATGTGCCAAGTCAGACGCTTTGTTTTCAGCCAACATGCAAGGGCGGCCTGTTCATGTGGGAGTTCATGTCAAATGTATATTTTTATCTTAACCATGAATCCTATTAAGATCATGAATATTATATATAAACAAAAAATATCAAATAATTAGTATGTTCATATGAAGCTTCTTAATGGGATTCGTTTGCATGTCCAAAAAACATCTGGCAGTTAATGTTGTCTTACTTCGTCTATAATCAAGATTTATTTAAGTAATTAAACTAATTGAAAGAATGATTTAGTACTGGTACTAGAACCAGGATCTAACCTGAAGCCCTTTCATATGTCGTGATATCAAAGTATGAACACGATGATATTTAGATTTACAGCTTCTTGGATTCTATCTTTCAGCCATCACTGATAAGCTTTTCTGAATTATGGGTTTTTTATGGGTTTAGGTACAAAGCTTTGAACTCTGGTCTTTTCACGTTTACATGCACTTAATAATAGTAATGCACTTGATCGATCGGCCACTGATTGGAATCAGACAGTTTTAAGAGTTTCATATAACGATTCTGTTCCAGTCACATTTAGCCTACACTTGTGCACTTGTGATTCCAACAGCCACACACGTTCTTTTACTTATGTTAATTCGGAATTCAATTCATGTGTCTAAGGAACTTCAAACATCTGGGATCTGTTATATGTGTGTATGTCTTTTTATTAGTTTCTTAAAGCTCACAGTGCATGCTTTTTAATTCTGTTGTGCCATTTATGCCCAGGTTTTAGTGCTTTAAGTGGCTTAAACTAGTGATGTGTATGCCGTTATTTATAATTCACTTGTAATTCTTAGAGAGAAAGAAAATGAAACGGCCAAAATCAGAATCAGCCTGAATTGACACATTTAAAATATACAAAAATTTGCACTCGGTTTCACAAGAAGTCAATAATCCAACTTAATGCCTGTTGTTTTCATTAAATAATGAACTCAGCCGTGAATGAAGAAGGTGGTGACAAGATGGAATGCAGGGGATTAGAGGAAGTTACGTCTTGTACATGGGGTTAAAGAAGCATTTATGTAAGGAAACTTTAATCACCCAAATGAAAAAATAGGTCATTTTATCCATTTATTTCACAATGAAAACCTCTTTAAAATAACAAACATTATTAAAGCAACTCTATACAAATGATTCAGTAGCTAAAATAAAAGATACCTGATATATATCATGGAGAGTAGCAGCAAAACAAATTGGAGCCTGACATCTTTGATTTGATTTAATTTAGCCTAAATGACATAGCACGTCCAAAATAAAAATCCAGAAAAAATTGCAGACTCTGCAGTGTGACTGTTATACATGCTCACATTGGGATGATAATGCTGAAACAATATCTTGTGCAGCACTACTATTTACACCTAAATAATCATATAACTACATGAATCCAATTAATGAGCATGTAATTATGGTAACATAATCAGGCCTTTATAA
The DNA here is from genome assembly GCA_033117975.1 of Parotocinclus spilosoma. Taxonomy (NCBI): domain Eukaryota; kingdom Metazoa; phylum Chordata; class Actinopteri; order Siluriformes; family Loricariidae; genus Parotocinclus; species Parotocinclus spilosoma. The sequence continues at coordinate 2,266 of JAVSBV010116796.1, forward strand.
GAAAGTGAAATCTCTCGGGTTTATTCCCAATCAAATCTATGCACTACCAAACTTAATTTACTCACAAGTTTGTACAAATAGCCACAAAGCATCTTTTTTCCCACTCAACATGACCGCCAAACAAGTGATGTATAGCTTGATAAGACTCAATACTGAAAAAGTGTTCCCATGACAACTCTGGCGTCACATCTGTGTAAACCTGGTATTTGTTAGGGATGTGCAGCTTTTTGTGCCTTTTGCAGTCTGCTTGTGTGTCATTGCGGTAAAGCGGTTGTGTTCGCATATTCATGCGGTTTAACAGAATCTTTCAGGCTACCTGAACACTGCTGCACATACTGATCTAATTAATGACCAAGAGAAGAGCTACTTGTTGGAGTGATGTGCTACATCACTAACAGAGTCGTTCAGGCCAACAAAAGCTTATTAGCCAGTGCTGTGTGATTACATAGCAGGGGCTACAATTGAAAAGTACATCCCTCTGGGCTGCCGTCTAATGCTTTAATCCATGCCTTGAGAACAGATCTTATGACGTTTGTGATGTATTGAATTGCATTGTTGATCTTTGACCTTCCCTTTGATTGTCTTGGAGATGAGATTGGATACTGGAAATAAAGGATTTGGCTCTGTTGCTGCTAAAAGCCTTGTTAAAAAAAAGCTTGTAAAGGGGGCTTCAGACTTGTGTTTTGGGAGGAGTGCGCAGAAGAGGCACTGAGATAGGCCTGGTGGGGCGTATTAAACTCGAGAGATGGGGGTGTGTGTTGTTTTATTAGCTTGCAAATAATCTTTCCAAGGCCACACACGTACAAACCAGCAGCTCTTGTTCAAGAATAGCTTTCTGTCTGTACATGCTTTGTGTAGTAAAGCTGCGTGATGTTTGAAAGTGTGTGACTCTCATCCACTTCCTCTTGTGTCACACATCCAGGGTTCCTGAAAGCCCCATGTTCTGTAGCACCACCCGATCCTGGCAGCTCGCCCTCGGGCTGCTCCTGCTTCACGGGCATGTGCCTGCTACATCAGCACAGGATATCCACAGGTAAATCACACAACACTCATAGAACCCAATTGTAATTAATGTTACTTTAGCTCAAAAAGATTGGTCACAAAAATCAGGGGATATTTTATTTTAGGATATTTCAGTTTGAAGTATCCTCTAAGTTTAATGAGCAGTGTAGCTTAAATGGAATGGGCTGGAAGTAGTAATATAAATATGTAGTGTAGTGAAATAAATAGGGCTTTAATGATGCATTCTGAGTTGACAGTTTAATTTTTTTACAATTATTTTATTTCTGTAAGTAAACACACAATTTAGTAATTAGTATTTAAACAAAACACCTAGTCTGCTGCAATTAAGTTAGATTTCTAGACACAGAGGTTTCTAATTTGTAAAAACATTACAATGGAAACATTTCTCTTTTTTATTTCTTTTTATTTCTAAAAACTAACAAATCTAAATACTTTATACTTCATCTTTAGTCCTCTGCCATTTAAAATTAATTAGGAGTTTTAATGTATGTGGGAGCATGATGTATGATTGCACCCTCTTGTTTAAAAATAAATGCAATTCCATTAAATGGTGTAATAAACAGCATGTGACATTGTCATGATGCACATTGGGACATTTTTGCATCACATTACCATTACTCCCCCTGAAATAAACATTACTGATCAAAATTTAAACCAAAATGTTGACCACACTATGTACAAAATAGATTTTTTAATTTCCTTATTGGCATTTTTATCTCTATTATCATTTTAACGAATATCACTAACATTCTATCAAGCTATTATTAATATACCAGGCTGGTTTTGTTGTTATCTTCGATGTTACCATTGATGCCGGAAACAAACATAAGGCCTGCTTGTATGATACTAAGAGCATCTTTCCAGGATGGGGCGCTTTTGATTTGTCTATGCAATCAATCTTGACATATAGAATATTCTATTATAAAATGTTTTGCTGTTGATGATATCGCAATATATATCGTTATTGTTTTATCACTATTTTCCCCTGGTTTCCACTTATTCAGTACAGCCCAATACAGCCAGTCATAAACTGGTCACTGCACTTTTGTCTTGGGTCGCATCACATCCCTGAACATTTAACAGCTAGCGATCGAGACATAATTTTCAATCCCCGAGTGAACGCCTCTGTGCTCTGGGCTTTCCTTGATTTCCCCGACCAGTCTGTAAGCAGAAAATTAGGTCCAAAGTAAGGATTTTATCCTTATTAATACACTTGTTTACCCTTGTTATACATTAAAGCTACTTGGGACATGTGCCATAAGCAAAGTTGGATCATTTCCTTACTCTACCAGAAGCATTCGATGAATAAAACATGCAGTGTTTGTGCTGAAGTCAGAAAGAAGCTTACTTACTGTAAAGCACTGATTTTAGGAAGTGAGAGTTTAAGTCTCTTAAGATTATGGTGGCCTAGTGGTTAAGGTACTGGACTATGAACCAGAGGGTACAGGGTTCAAATCCCACCTCTGCCCAGCTACCACAGTTGAATCCCTGAGCAAGGCTCTTAACCCACAATTGCTTGGATTGTAAAATTGTATGACTTGTAATTTGCTCTGGATAAGGGTGTCTGCTGTAGCTTATCCATTGTGTTAGCACATATTTGGACCAAAAGTATAAACACTGCACTGACAGACTCCTTGTTGAAGCACTCGATTTATTTAATCCCCAATCTAGCCATGAAAAAACCCAGTCCGAGAGAACTTGTGAAGTGAAAAACTTGCCTCCACTCAAAAGGTTCAGCAATAACCATTTTTGTACTTGTGATCTATGTTTGCACCAATACAAAACTAGAGGAATTAGACGTATCCTTACACAAAAACACATCCACAAAAGATGGTCGATTAGGTTTATTTATCTTGCTGCCATTTCAGGCTAAATCAGTCAGTAATATTCCTGCAGTTCTGACTGCTACTGTTAATTCTATGGACGCTCCTGTAGTTCTTTAAAGTAAAATTGGTTAGTATTTTTTATTTATTTATACTTCTCCTTAGATCATGCTGCTTGTTATGACAATTAGCTGCTCCCATAAATCAGGGATGACCTCCAACAAAATCTGTTTGCAAAGTGTTAATATAGTGTGCCATGTTCTGGGCTTTGGAAGTTTAAACAAGCAAAGGAAGACTGAATATTTTCAATTACAGACGTGTTTCAGCAAAGCCCAGGATCTCTTTCTCTTTGCTTTTCTTTAATGAAAGTGCTCTCTTAGTTTTGTTTGCAGTTCCATTTTGAACCTTGTGCTTCACCATGCTTGGTTTTAGCATATAATTAGTGCTGCAAAATGATTCAAACACTATAACGCAATACTTTATTGCATGGTTTTTATTGTGTCAATTTGGTTAATCATGTTATCATTATTTCTTGTTTGTATCTGATTGTAAAGAAATCGTTGGAGCCACTTTTCCCTTAAGAACTGCTCTAATCCATTGTGACAGATTAAACATTCATAGTGTGGGAAACATTCCTCAGAGATTTTGGTCCATATTGACATAATCACATCACACAGTTGCTGCAGATTTGTCAACATGATGTGAGTCTCCTGTTCCTCCACATCCTAAAGGTGCTCTATTAGATTGAGATCTGGTAACTGTGGAGCCAATTTGAGGACTGTGAACTCACTGTCATGTTTAATAAACCAGTTTGAGATTATTTGAGCTTTGTGACATGTTGCATTATCCTGCTGGAAGTAACGGTCAGAAAATGGTACACTGTGGTCATAAAGGGATGCACATGGTCAGCAACAATACACAGCTAGGCTTTGGCATTTAAACAAAGCTTCTCTAGTATTAACTTATTTTTTACAATGAACAGCTATGCCTTCAAAGAAGGATGGGTCCCTTTTTGAATTCTGGTCCTCCCTATGATTCTTCTTTACAGCATTTTGGGAGTTTTTTTATTGCCACTGTCGCACTAGACTTGCTCAATTTGGGGTTGGCCTTATAAGATAATATAATGCTGTAAAGCTGCTTTAAGACAATGCTCCATTGTAAAAAGTGCCAAATAAATAAATCTGACTTGACAATTAAGGGGCTCAAAGTGTGCCAAGAAATATCCTCCACACCACCAGCAGCCTGAACTGTTAATAAGGCGGAATGGATCCATGCTATCATGTTGTATACACCATATTCTGACACTACCATCTGAATGTCGCAGCAGAAATTGAGACTCATTAGACCAGGCAACAATTTTCTATTGTCTAACTTTGGTGAGTACATGCAAACTGTAGCCTCAGTTATACAGTTGTATGTATTTAGCTGAGAGGCACCTGGTGTTGTCTTCTGCTGCCTTTGATCTGCATCGATGTTCGATGTGTTGTGTATTTAGTGGTGCTCAGCGGCACAAACACAGCCACATACACGAACAGTGCTTTGACTAACGTTAATTCAGAATTCAGTTCATGTGAGTATGGTGCTTTTAATTTAAAACCACTTCTATCGCTCACATGTTTGTTTTCCGTTCCCAATGTTTAGGATGTGGCTCAATGGTCTGGTCTGTTTATTTTTGGGTTCTTGTGCATATGTGATCTGTTTTATATGTGTATGTCTTTTTAGTAGTTAAAAAAGATCACAGTGCATGTTTTTAATTATGATGTATGAGGTTTGGGATTTAGAGTGTTTTCAGTGCATGCAGTGGATTTATACAGTAGTAATGTATTTTACTGTCTGTGTAAAACTGTGACCTGAGTGCGGTGAGTTGTGTCATTGCTTGTACTTATACCCTTGTACTAACTGGTAAAAGGTTCTTATCAAGACTGGAATAAATAACAATTCAAACAAATTGGCAGTGCTTGATATATTGTGACCAACGCAAAGCTAAAGTTAGTGAGAGAACTGAAACAGGTACAAGCCATGCTTTCGTGCTTTAGCAATTGTTGGCAAAAGTCCTTGTAATTCTTGAAAAAGTCTAGGGTTCAAATCCCACCTCTGCTACAGTTGGGTCTCTGAGTAAGGCCCTTAACCCACAATTGCTTGAATTGTAAGATATCAATTGTAAGTTGCCAAAATGGGCATTGGTCTGTCAAATACAGTATTTTTTATAAATCAGAAATTGGAACCGGCCAAACAAATTGCACTTACGTCTCTAATTGTAACGGTTGTTTGAGTTTCTGTTGCCTTTCTATCAGCTCAACTGATCAGGCCATTTTTTTCTGACCTCTGGCATGTTATTTTGTCTGTAAAAACATTTTACCTGGTGTATGTACTTGATTAATTGCTGTTCTATTGGCTGTTTAGCCAGCACAGGTTTGTACCTGCTAGCTGTATCTGAACAGTGATAAGTCTGGAAAAATGAGAACTAACACACGCATCATTAAAAACCAATCATTCCTGTTACCTCACATTCACAATAAGCAGCTCACACAGTGTCATGTGCAAGAGGAAAGCCACCCTTCCCACCATTCCAGAGCAGCCAGTTATGCTCTTTTTGTAAACATTTTCCAAATTCAAACCCCTGATCTGCTAAGGACAGGTCCAAGACATCACTGTGGAACCGGACATTTTCAATTTTTAACATGCTCTAATAATTTAACAGAACTATTTAAATCCTGTGGTAAGAAAGTCGGCTGTATAGGTGACAGTAAAATGACAGTTGAGGTATGCCATATGTGGATTATATTTCATTTCCAGCAAGTGACCACATTTAAAGTATGAGAGAAAGGCATATTATCTGTTCTCGCCGGTTAGTGCTCACCACAATTACATGCTTTTGCTTTACTTCAGAGGAAAGGGGTTAAACAAAGCAAGGCATGCTGGGAAAAGTAAGCTTAGCTCCAGAGGGAAACATAGCTTGGCTTGTGTGAACTCCCGTCGCAGCTCTGATGTGGCTTGAGTGCCAACACAGCCTCGTTATGTTATTATATGTAAAATAGATTTCCTGGAAAGCACTGACAATAGCCCAACATTCAGGTCACTGAGAACCAAGACTGTTGTCTTGTTCGGTCATGTTGTAATGAAGCTTACGATGTAGCTAGTTCTAATCGTGCTGAGAGCAAAGTGAGCTGAGAGATCGTACAATGAAGGCCTTGTGCACTGGTCCTCTAGTTTCTTTATGAAAGAGAGAAACAAGGACAGAAAGATGGAGAAAGTGCGTCTGCGAATGGAAAAGATTATCCATTGGAATGTCTGGGCTGATCTTAAAAAAAGCGAATGGGCCGAGGAGCCAATCAGATCGTGTTGCTTGGCGTTGAGCTAATTTTTTCCTGATGATTGCAGTCGCCATCTCTATAAAAGAGTCTGAAGGAGTGTGGAAGGCTGAAGAGAGCGTGGTGCAGCTCACATATGGTATGTGTTGGTGAAATTTAAGTGACAGATGCCTAAGAGGCGAATCACAGCTTAATTTGTTGGCATTTCCTTTTGAGCTTTGATTTTAAAAAGGAAAAAAGCTATCGAGTCTTTACTGGATTGTAATGGACGCAGATTATTTTAAACTGTGCTCTCATGTAAACCTTAATGCCCTAAACCTTGATGACACTGGGAAGTGTGTGGTATGTCAGGCTTTTCAGCAGAGGTCCTTAAGGGGGGGGGCTATCAGAAGCAAATGTAGCTTTTTATCAGGGATAATCAGTTCCTAAGGCTTCTCTAAACTTCTTCTTTCATTTGACAGATCAGCCATGGTGATCAACCAGGGCTCTTCTTTCATTTTCGAATTTGTGTCCAAGTGTTTCAGTCAGCTCTCTCCACTTTATATAAGAGGCATTTTATGTCAAATCAGGATGTATCAGATTTATTTCAATAGTGCTTTTTACAAAGTAGCTTTTCAATTTTTGTTTACAATTCCTTACAAAAGCTTCTAATATCTAGGGCCAATCTCAGGGTGAGCAAGCCTAGGGCAACAGTGTCAAGGAAAACTCCCTAACTGGTGGAACTGGAACTGATATCAGAACACAAGTTTGGAGAGAAAAGAAAAAATGTAGTTACTATTATGAACAACTGATGCCATCTGTTGCATGAGACTCCGGCAGCTTAAACTATAGTAGCATAGCTAGATAGAGGAGACCCAGAAGGTAACACAGCCAAGAGTGAGACAACAGGAACTCGCTTCCCCAGCAATCAACAAACCTGAGTGATCACATATGCACTCACCGATCACTTAATGAGGTACAACTCAGTGTTACTTCACTCATTGTCTGCACATTTACCATATAGATGCAGTCTACAAGTCCAAAAAAAAAGAAGTCCAATTGTAGAATCCAGGAGATGTGCCTAATAAAGTGCCGAGTGAGTGCCAATTTACAAGGAAAATCTAAGTGGATTATGCACCATAAGAGTTAACTATATTTATTAAACAGCAAAGGTTCTGATAAGAGAGATTTGATGATTTGATAAGGTAAGGTCATATTGCAGTAACTGATGACTGAGATAAAAAGGAAGCGTCCTGCATTGAAACACACAAATAGCATCCAGTGATAATAATACTGCTAGTACGAACACAACAAATGCTATTCTTTTCAACTAAACAAATCTTGTGCTTTTCTGTGATGACTCACATCAGACAATTACTATAGATATATAGCTTTACAACGCAACAACCTGCATTGCATTAATGTTTTGCATAACTGTGAGTCGCCAGGGTTACAGTGAAGCTCTTGGTGTCATATCAGTGTCGATATTGAACGATACTTTTTTAACATTTAAAGGATCAAGTCATTCTAAATATATAAGAAATGCTATCTCTAAGTGAGCTTTACAAAAATATTATGATCAATGTTTGTGTATGAATACTTCTGATAGCACGTCATATTCAACGCCAAATCAGTCAAATGTTTACAGCTTTTGGGTAACGATTCTCACATCAACCCTGCACACTGAGTTTGAGTATTTGAGATTATATTATCAGCGTTTTCAGGATCAATATTTCAGCTGTCTTAAGCAGCACTAAAAGCAGTTACGATCTGGTACATTTCTCTTGGTTGGTTTGTTGCTTTGGGAGTGTCAAGTAATTAAGTTTACTTTACTTTAAGTTTAATTTATTTATCAATCAAATTGGAATTATTTCCAGTTCGGGTGAGCAGTGTGACAATATTTTTGAATCTTTTTTTGAATGCTACATTTTGCTATCGATGTAGACAGTGTGCTTTTCTGCATGTTTCATTATAAAGAGTGTATGGTTTAAATGTAATAACCATTAGAAATATAAATCACTTTGATAAGTATGGGACGATATTTAAATAGTAGATTTTAAGTGGCTAGTGATGTATTTTGTCACGATCACCTGTTTTGTGATAAATATTGTGTGCTGTGAAATTGGCTTTAACTGTTTTGCTATAATGTAGTTACCGTCTTACCCACTCACAATTTCCAGCATATAGATTTTTTGTTTTTTCCCATGCCCTAAAGCAAGTATGAAGCAGTATCCTCCAGAGCTGGATATTAGGAGGCTCACCTTGGATGTTATTTGAAAATTTTATTAGGAATACGTTCTTTGAAATCTGGACATTCTTCCCATGTGACCTCTCTTCATTTGGCACAGCTCTGCGGTAGCATAATGCATCTTGCATACTACATTCATATACTGCCCTAACAAAAATTGATTTGCCTTGCGTACGTAAGGTGGTAGTAACTTCAGACTCCTGCAGATGCTTTTTCACCACTAGGATTTTCAGGTTATAAAAATCCTTGTACACTACAAATTCTTGTCAGAATTGTGTCCAAAAGACAAAACTATTAGATAAGTTTCAGTCACAGGTGAGTTTTTTGTCCGGTGAGTATATAACCTTGTGAGTAATATACTCAAAAATACACTTTGATTCATTTCTTACTCCGACGCTACTCATTACTTAACACCGTCACATATTCAACACCCTGGCTGATTCACATGGGCTTCTCTCTATTTAATCTGTTATCTTTATTCTGTGCACATGCCGAGGCCCTCATTCAGAATGGTAGAGTACAGCAGAGTATCACACAGTGTATCGCTTGCCCAGAAATAAAAAACTTAGAGTACGGTTTCTGTTAAATATGTATTTCTATTTGTTATTATATTCTATCATAAATCGATTTTGTGTGAGTTTGGCATCTTACCCCAACCAGTCAATTGGTTTCCACAGCGCAGACTAGTAGATGTAGTCATCTAGCTTGTTCAACCCCTAGTTTGAATTTTTATGAACTGACTTGCAACGTAGCTATTATGATTTAGAGTCACTGAGCTATTCAGTACAACCCGTCCTGCTGCCTCTATGGAGAATAAATACCTCTGTGCTTCTTATTATAAACCAGTTAGCAGTGATTGTGGCTAAAATAACAGCAATCACCCAGATAGTGACTTCATGTGTTTTGTGAAACCAGTTCTTCTTGGACAGCATTACTGAAGCAGATGATCACTATGACAGACATCAAAAGCCGACTAACACAGACACTGTAGGGCAGTAAATAAAATGGTCTTTGATTTTGGAAATGTTTGTGAAATATGTTTTTCACTCTTCATTGCAAATTAAATCAACTCTGTCAGATGTCAAACGGCTGTTGTGTGCTACGTACTACAGTTGTCAAATACTGTTATAGTATCTAGCTGTTAGCTCACCCACCAATGGTGAAAGACTGTTGTTATTGTTATATAATTCATCTGTATGTGTGTTGTTAAAATTGGCTCAGAAATCCAGTGTCACAGTGCAAAACAGATAAAGAATGATTAAGAGGCAAATGACAGACAATTGGCCTACGCACAAACACACACACACACACACACACACACACACACTGATCTCAAAACAGATTTCTGTCTGCGCTGTTCAGATTCTGATTATACCATTACATTCAATTCATATTTTATTTGAATTCCATTGAACATAACCCTTAATAGTTATTTAAGAATTTATAATCTGATTGATGGAGAAGAGTTCTTACAAACGTGGCAAATATTAGCACAGCTTTTAAAGCAGTATCAGTATGCTAATGCATTTCCAAGTAACACAAGCTTTATGCACACAAACACATGACGTACAATAACAATAAATTACTAATTTCATGAATTTTACAGTCTGCATTGAATTATCACGTAGGGATTTAATTGTGCTGGTTTTAATGCAGCACATATTTCTGACCTTTCTACCCTGATCTCAGCAGGTGCCATTGTTTATCTTCGGTCTGTTGCTATCTGTCCATCTCTCTGCAAGTCTGAGTGCTTGAAATGGCAGGCCAGAGTACTTAGACGTTCTGTAAAATAAAACATCTGCTTCTGATTGCTGTTGCAGATTCACGCCGATTGACTGTAATTTTTTTTAAACGTAAAGCCTCTTTGTAATTATTTTTATGTAAAGCCTCATCTGTTTACATCTAATGTAACAGGGCACTTGGGGGAACCAGAGAAGTTCACAAAGAAGAAGGACTTTTATTTTGTATGTTAATATATCAGTTGTATACACAGTATAGACAAAGGTTTGTGGACAGCCCAAAAATGATGCACCTTTAATGCTGCAACAGCTTTTGTTCTTCTAGCTTTGGCAGTCAGCATGCTTATGGTTCAGACATTAGGCAAGAAGCCAAAATCCGGTTTACTCACCAAATATTTTGGGAGCTGTGCAAAATATTTTAGAATGTCAGACACTTGCCTTAATGGTTCACACTCTAAACCGGATGTGCTTGTGCCAAAAAAACATTGCTTCATGTGACCCACTGATCCAGAGATAAACAATCAAAATGGTTACATGTTATGTGTTGCAAAGAACCTCCCTCACTGCAGTCATTTTCCTTTCTCCCTAGTGCACATTTAAAGCGAATGACAAGTTGGAATGACATATCAGTTCTCATGGTCATTGTGTCCACACAACTCTAAAAAAAATCAGATTAAGCCACTTTAAGCCAAAAAAATCGTTTTGTGCCGCTTAAAGACTGGAAATATGAACGTAGCCTAAATCACTCATTCCGTACTGCAGCATAACTTGTTATTTCTGTTTTGGGGGTTGGAATAGTGAGTTCTGTGATGTTCATGTGATAACTTAAATAATGAACCACTCTGAAGTTTTCTTACATAAGTCAATAGCCTGAGCATTAGCTGTTTGTAATGTGTATGCCCACGCATTATTTATTTATTTATTACATATTTCATTCATTCATTTATTATAAATTTATTTGTAACATTTATATTTCTATATATTTGATATATATTTCACATATATTTCTAGCTGCTGGTTTGCCACTGTGGTTATTAAAGTACTAACGAATTGTTCATTATAATGTTAGAATGTTACACTGGATCTATTTGCAAACCTTTTTTTACATTTTAGCATGGATGGATTTCTTGTATAACACTGACATCTTTGAAGGGCTTTTTTGTTTTGACTGGACAAGTTGTTAGGGTTCCTACCTTCCCCCGGAGCATTCGGCTGTCCTCGCCGGTCGTCATTACAGAGCTATCGGTGAGGCGGTTTATATCCAGTATCCAAATTATGACCTGATTTCGAACAGCTGCTTCTCATGCTATTTAGGCGTGGGTTTCAGCGCTGTTCGGGGCCAGGCTATTGTCATTGTCATCGTCATTCGATCTCCATTCGGTACGCGCGCCCGACCACCAGCGCGCTCGCGCCCTAGCACCTTTAGGGATAGTGGTAATGTCCAGGGGCTTTCAGTGCCGATGGATGTGTATGGGGGGGAACCCCCAAGGTATTTAGTATCCTTTTGTTTTTTTTGTGTTTAGGTCTTAATCCCTTTTAAATTGTTAGATATTATTTCCCCATTATTATTATACACCTATCCTGCATACTTGGGTCCTACCAAAAACCACAACATCTCATAACACAAGTTTAGATTTTCTGAAGCATTGGTGAGCCATGAAACCAGTTATACAGCATATTTCATAGAAAACAATCTGAAACTGCATGCAAGAATTTCTCGTTTTGATTCAGTTAATGCTTTCTTCCCATGTAGTACCTAGTATGTGGTTTGAGATGCAGCTGTGATTTGTTTTTGTCACTTATTCGTAGCACACCACATCAAAATGAGAAGACAGGAAAAGATCTACAAGCTCATATTGCATAAGCAAGCTCAGTCTAGGCGTGTTCCTATTGTCTTTGTGCATGGAAAACATTTTGATATGAAACCGATATTTTCAAATGTAAACAGGAACAAGATTCTGCTGATGTTACTCAGATGTTATTTCTCTTTAGAGAAATAATTTGCACTAATACACAACTTAAATGGACAAATATTATTAGATTCTTGACACCTCATGTATATTAGGCACACAAATGCCATGACCAAGTACAGAAATAGCTCCATGAGCACAACAGGTGTATAATTAAAGGTTATTAATAGTGGTGGTTGCAGTGGAGCTCAGTTTTCTAGACTCTAATCTACTGACTTCCTCTTCAGGCCTGCACAGACTTGTTCAGGTTTTCCGCTATAGAGATGTTTTTTTTGTCCCCTGATTTTCACCGATCATAACGTGTAGACTTGACGTCAGCTCCAGATGTTGGTTTTGGCTGGTCAAGCTTCCTGGATACTCATATTTCGAGTGTGTTACATGCTGCCTGTGTGAAGCATAGAAAAACAAGAACATAGATGTGTAGATGAAGAAATGTAGATAAGCAGCTCAGCATGTTTATTTGCATTTAATAGTAACAATCTTATCAGATAATCTACAGTAACATAATTTGAAAAGAGCTATGGATTAAATGGATTACATGCTCAGATGGAGATTAACTCAGAAAGTGAAAGTGTGCCTCAACTTTAATAAATATCCTGGACAAATACAGTTGTTCAGGCAGCAACTGTTTCAGTAGTGGTTCATTTAAATGCAAACTGGTTTTAAAATGCTCTCAGGTAGGTAATGGTTACTTGATGGCCAAATAAACAAGGATGAAATTGATGTTTTTTATGGACAGTTCTGTGTTTCTAAAGCTTTGGTTTCCCATTAAAAAAAAAAAACATTTGGTTTTTGGGAAGAGATCTGACCCAAATAGTGTCCTAAATATTGCTTGATGCTTGTATGAGTTTGAGAGTTTAGTATTTTGAGATGCAGCTAAAAATTGGATTTTATTACTTATTCGTAATACGTCACATCAAAATACAGGTATTGTTTAACATCTGCATTTAAACAGGAAGTTGAATTGAAAGGAACTTTATCTGTCATTATCATTGTCACCTAGTAGTTCAATTCCTCGTACTGACAAAGTGAGAACAGTTATAGAAATTTTGCAAATAAAAAAAAAAAAGAGTGACAGAGTGACCAACCTGTATGGAGTTTTCAATAAAAGCACCGAAAGGACCGAGACTGTAAGAAACAAGATTCTCTGTTTTGATAAAACCAAGATAAAACACGGTCATACAACCCAGATTGGTGTATTAATGCAGTAATGACCTTCTGGAAGTTTCTCCCATCTGCAAACAAGATCTTCGGAAATCCATTGGGTTCTTGGTCTGCTCTCTTCTTTAACCCCCCCCCCATTATTTAGTTTGTTGGGGCAGCCAGTCCTAGGAAGAGTTTTGGTTGTTCCAAACTTCTAGCATTTACAAATTATGGAAGCCACTGTTCTTTTAGAAGCTTTCAGTGCAGCAGGATTTTTTGTAACTATACTCCAGACTTTCTCCACACTATCCTGTCTCAGGTCTTTACAGGCAGGTCTTTTCTCCCCATGGCTTGTTTTTACTCTAATATGCATTGTTAGCTGTGAGACTTTAGAGACTATAGAGACAGTTGTGTGTGTCATGCCAAATTGCATCCAGTCAACCGAATTTACCACAGGTGGATCCAGTGAAGGTGTAGAAACATCTCAGAGATGATTAAGAGAAATGGAGGGCCCTAGAGCTAAATTTCAAATGTGAGAGTAAGGGTATGTCCTTTTTAATACATTTGCAAACATGTCTAAAATTCCCTATGGGCTATTGAGCCAGAAATGATTTAAGAAAGCTTTTGTTTTATTTTAGCACATAGCAAGATGTGAAAAAACATGAAAGGCATTGTGAATTTTCTTCTATTTACAGTTAAATACTATATCATAGTCTCATCAATCAGACCTTTTTTATTTGCATGTAATCTTAATGCATGCTTATCTGAATCAAACTAAAATAGATGTACATATTGAAAAATCTTTTTATGAAAAATAATGTCCAATATGCTGTAATCACTTAAAATGATTGTTAAAATTGCAATAAAGTCTAGTGAAGAACGCAAGTATCATGTTCTTTCTAGATGTTAAAACTCTCCCACTTGACATTAGCCAGAGCTGAGATTAATTAAAGTATCCCACTAGGAACTTAAAATCATGATTAGTTTCTAATTAGGTTAATGTTTTTCTGGTGGTCTATCATTTTTTATGTACAATATATAACGAATAATTGACTTTCGTAAAGTTCTAGATTTCCTACTTCTCCCTTTTTGGTGGTACAGCCATAAAATTTAAAGAAAAGTTCGAGCTAGCTTGTCCCAGTTCCAGCTGGATTATTTATTCATGTCTGAGCAAAGTAGGATATGAAACCGGATTGGCAAACAAAGGCAGTTTAGTGGGGTAAAACAGACTAGACTAGTGATTCAGAACAGTCTAGCAATCAAAAGTGATTTATTATGTGAGAATAGACTAGCATTAAAAGTGCATTTCACATGAATGCAATATTAGTTGACAGGTCTCCTGTATGTTTTTTAAATTCAGCATGATAGATGATAGATGATGAGATAACCTCTTTGATAGAGCACTAAGATTAAATTATCATGATAAATAATGATACCCTATGCTTTACCGAGAGACTGAGAGCCTTGGGCAGAGTGACATCAATCAAACGTCTTTATTAGAATATTATGCCATGTCTGCATTGGTCTAATCAAATTCTGTTGGAGCAGCATTTTATTCATTTTTATGTCTTGGTTTTTCACACTTTGCTCGATTTATGTAACATTTAAAATGATATATTAAACAATACAGCTTTATATATGCATGCTGGCCTATAAGATGATGTCTGGCTGGTCTGCATGCATGTACAGAAGACTCCCAGGGTATCCATACACTGTGTCTTAGTCTTAGGCCATTAGTTTAGATATGATGGCGATGACTTCAATCTCTGCCAGTACACATCCATTTACACATACACATTTGTCTCACAATGCGTGTCCTGCACTATTTTTACCTTTTGGTAGTTGTTTGCCATATGCAGCCCAGAATCTGAATGTCATGATGAACTTTATTGTATCTGGAAAACAGTTGGGCCAAATGTGGTTCTTTCTACTAACATAAGCCTAAACTAAGCCATACTTGTTCCAGAACTGTCTGGGATTGTTTTGTCAATGGTATAAATGTCAGTTGACAAAACACAATATAACTTTGTCTCTTTATAAGACTACAACCAGACAACCAAATACAGGAAATGTATATTCAGTATAAAAAAGTTGACAAAAGTCCAAAGAAGCTTGATCATAAATTGTCTTTTTGGATTGGTTCTAGTCATTAAACCACTTTTTTGCCAGGGGAACATGTTGAAAGTGTTAAAACTAACAACAATTAGAATGTAAATCAGTGAAAAAGGTTATTATGTAGCGATTAATTCAAATATTAAATTCCTACATCCTATTGTCGACAGTATGTTATATACAGTGTATTATTATTACCACTGTTAAAACAGCAAATCCAATTATGTCCTAAGACTTTTGCACAACACTTTATATTATTAACTACAACCTGGATTAGCAGTTAATTAAAAAGACTTGGGAAACTGTAGCATTTGGCTAGGCCACTGTAGCCCTGATGAATGGACCCAATGCAACTTTCTTGAAATTGAAGGCTTTGTGCTTAAATTAAGCCAAAGCTGAGACGTTAATTAAAATATCCTCTTGGGAATATGTACTGCTCACAAAATTAGGAGATATTTTATTTTGAAATATTCTTATTTAAAATATTTAATATTAGTGATCATTGTAAAACCCGTGATCATTCCTCATTAGCTTAATTAGTTTGCCCTACATACGACCTATAATGTCTAAACCACTTGCAACAAAAGTGAGTACACCCCTAAGTGAAAATAGCCAATTAACCCAATTAGCCATTTTTCCTCCCCAGAATCATGTGACTCCGTCATGTTACAAGGTCTCAGATGTGAATGGGGAGCATGTGTGTTCAATTTGGTGTTATCACTTTCACACTCTTTCATACTGGTCACTGGAGGTTCAACATGGCATCTCATGGCAAAGAAAAAAGGAATTATGGCTCTACATAAATATGGCCTAGCCTATAAGAATATTGCCAACACCCTGAAAGTGAGCTTCACCTTCCTTAAGGTTTAGAGCGTTTCTCCTTTCCGCTGTCCTCCTAGGCTTGCTCAATTTAAAATTGGCCTTAAAGAACACAATATAATATTGTAAATCTGCTTTGAGACAATGCTCCATTGTAAAAAGCTCTATAAGTAAATTTGACTTTGTTTGACTTAACTACTGATATGGTCTTTCAGTCCAAGCCGTTGGGGGTTAAAGGGTCATGCTCAAGGACCCAACAGTGAGAGCTTGGCAGAGATGGGATTTCAACCATTGATCTTCTGGTTCATAGCCTTAGCCTCAGAAATCCCATTTCAAGGCTTTACCGTCTCTTTTGGCCGGGCCAGGCATGGTACAGACTTACAGAGGGAAACTTACCCTGGGTATCAATGTCTGGCACCACAACAACAACCCTTACACAGATCTACAATGGGCTGGCTTCAAGAGATGATCTCACAAGCACTTTGTGAATTCCTGGGTAGTTTTTGAACCACCCTCTTTGACCCTGACCAGAAATGATTTGAGGTAAAACATATGTAAATAATGTGTAAAAGATGTATGTACGTACGCCATTGGAATGTCAGTGTCAAGAAATAAACAGTTGGTCAGCATACAGTGTTGTGTTGAGAATGACAATGAATCAGTGATATATTTATAATATGGCAGAAAAACATGTTCTGTCTAAGTTCCAAGCATGTTAACATAATCAAAAGGATCATACATTTTACGGTGCAGCTGTGCACATATAAACACACATGGACTCTTTATATGCAATATAAATCTGTCTGAGGTCACACTGTAAATAATTAATAACACACCATACCCCCAAAGTATATTCTAAATATACATTATTGATCAGTATACAATATCACTATTATTTATTGCTTCCAATTTTTATATACTTCTCTATCCAACAGACTCATCAGGCCAGCTATCTTCGTCACCCCTGAACTCTCCGACGGGTCACCGCCCAGTTGGCCCTCACCCACTTCACCCGTCCCTTCTCACACCGTCCTCCATGGGTTCCACACCGGGTCAGCTCCATTCACCCATCAATGGCCTAGCATCACCCTTTCCAGTCATCAACTCACCCATGGGCCATCACTCCATCACTGGGCCGTCCTCCACCAGCATGGCCTTTGGGCCTAGCCTCAGTCCTCAAGTAAGCACCTAATACTGTCCTTAAAGAGTTTGCGTTACTGTCTCAGTTGTGTATTGTTAGTTTTCTCAGGATTTAAATCACCAAATAAGAAAATGTTAATTACTTAAGTTATAAATTACCTTATATATCAAGGCATGCACAGACAATAATACCAACACAATGAAAACCACAAATAAGATTATAAAAAAGAATATGGTAATGATCTCTCCTTGATACACATTATCTCAAATAAAATCGGTCAAACTGACCTAACCTAAGAAACTCTTGCATTTAGTAAATATTTTACAAAATTTGTGCAGCGTAAATAAATTTAGAAAAACACAGCAAATGTTGAGGTAGGTCAGCCGAATACACTGGTTTAGAAGGTTTTTGCTTCCTTGACGATTTTTGGTTTTCTAAATAGAGTTTTTGATGCTGATCACAGAAATGACCTCGAAATTTTCATATCACGTACGGTTTTTGAGAAACGGCCAATTTTGTTTTACAAGCATTTTCTGAAATGTCGCGTCAATAT